>CAUYLG010045639.1:0-119727 GCA_963573385.1 Cacajao melanocephalus | reverse complement strand
GTCCCAGCTACTCGGGAGGATCACTTGAGCCTGGGTGTCGGTGGTTGCATTGAGCTGTGATCGCAGCACTGCCCTCCAGCCTAATTGACCGTTAAAGGGTCTTTATAAAAAAAAAAAAAAAAAAAAAAAAAGACCTGCCTTAATGAATGGGTAAATCCAACATTCAAATGCAATACATAACCAATCTCTCCACTAAGTCACCACATCTATTTCCAACTAAGATGCCTTAAATTCGACATATATAAAGTGAAATCGGTCCAAGTGTAGTGGGTCACGCCTATAACCCCAGCACTTTGGGAGGCCAAGGCGGGTGGATAGCCTGATGTCAGGAGTTCGACACCAGCCTGGCCAACAGAGTAAAACCCCAACTCTACCAAAAATACAAAAAAGTAGCTGTGCGTGGTGGTGAGCACCTATCAACCCAGCTACTCAGGAGGCTGGGGCAGGAGAATCGCTTCAACCCGGGAGGTGGAGGTTATAGTGAGCCGAGATCATGCCACTGCACTCCAGCCTGGGCAACAGAGCAAGACTCTGTCTCAACAAAACAAAACAAAACAAAACAAAACAAAAAACTGAAACAGTGGAGCTAGGCACAGTACTGTGTGCCTGTAGCCCCCAGCTACTTGGGAGACTGAGACAGGAAGATCACTTGAGCCCAGGAGTTCAAGTTCAGCCTGGGCAACATCACGAGTCCCATCCATTTAAAAGAAAAAAACCCACAAAAAAAACAACAAAAAACCTACTAAACTTATTTCTTCAGTGAACAAACAATTATATAGTTACATGAGCCAGGAATCTAGAAAACAGCTTTAACTATGCTCACTGCCCATATCCAAAGACATACTGATTGCACTAACTCAGTATTTCCTGAACCCACCCAAATTTCTCCATTTCCACTTTCACCAACCTAATCCCAGCATCCATTACACCATGCCTGGTTTACCACAGTACCTTATAACTGATCCCACTGAATTTACCCTTACATATTTCTCTACATTATTCTATAAAGGACACTGTGGCGAAAGGGAACTTCATTTATACTGTATTATCAGTACATGTACACTGCTGGGAACAAAGTGAATAACCAGTATTTGTTGGCTAGGTGCAGTGGATCAGGCCCATAATCCCAACACTTTGAGAGGCCAAGGCAGAAGGATTGCTTGAGGAATTTGAGACCATCCTGGGCAAAACAGCAAAACCTCATCTCTAGTAAATCTTTTTTAAAACTTTTAAAAAGTATTATTTGTTGGCTGGACATGGTGGCTCATGCCTGTAATCCTAGCACTTTGGTAGGCAGAGGTGGGTGGATCACTTGAGGTCAGGAGTTCAAGACCAGCCTGGCCAACATGGTGAAACCCCATCTCTACTAAAAATACAAAATTAGGCATGGTGGCATGCACCTGTAATCCTGGCTACTAAGGAGGCTGAGGCTGGAGAATCATTTGAACCCAAGAGGCGGAGGTTGCAGTGAGCTGAGATCATACACCACTGCACTCCAGCCTGGGCAACAGAGTAAGACTCCATATAAAAAAGAAAAAAAGTATTTGTTGAATACATGTCAGAGTGAGAAAACAAGACTCAATAAGCAATACTCTTCCCATTCTATTACCTCTTACAGTTTTGCAGCTAAAGTACAATTGAATTTTATATGTATAAAAAATTTTATAGGGCCAGGCGCGGTGGCTCACGCCTGTAATCCCAGCATTTTGGGAGGCCGAAGCGGACGGATCATGAGGTCAAGAGATCGAGACCATCCTGGCCAACATGGTGAAACCCCGACTCTACTAAAAAATACAAAAATTAGCTGGGCGTGGTGGCATGTACCTGTAGTCCCAGCTACTAAGGAGGCTGAGGCAGGAGAATTGC
The DNA here is from genome assembly GCA_963573385.1 of Cacajao melanocephalus. Classification (NCBI taxonomy): domain Eukaryota; kingdom Metazoa; phylum Chordata; class Mammalia; order Primates; family Pitheciidae; genus Cacajao; species Cacajao melanocephalus. The sequence continues at coordinate 117,861 of CAUYLG010045639.1, read as the reverse complement.
TTGAACCCAGGAGGCAGAGATTGCAGTGAGCCAGGATTGCACCACTGTACTCCAGCCTGGCGCCTGGCAACAGAGCAAGACTCTGTCTCAAAAAAAAAAGAAAATTTTATATATATGGTTTTTATTTCGACAGCTTATGGAGTACAAGTGGTTTTTGGTTACATGGATGAATTGTATAGTGGTAAAATCTAGGACTTTAGTGTACCCACACCCATGTAGTGTACACTGTACCTCATATGTAGTTATTTTATCCCTCACCCTGAGGAGTGAATTTTTACAACCACACAATATATAACTATTCTTAGGCCATGTCCAGGAGAAAATAAGTCCCATTTTATGAACAGAGAGAGATGCCTTAATAACATTTAAATCATTGCTAAAATGGTGCACCTATTATTTTTATTTTTTAAGGTTTTCCCCAGGCACCATGGTGACTTACTATTATCTTTATTTTATAAAATGATGTTTCTAGTGAACAGAGGGCCTTCAGTTGTTATTTTTTAAGAACCTAACTATTTAAGCACATTGCTCCTAAGAAAATAAATAAGCACAGAAAAATATTATCATTACCCTTAGAAGGATTCTTATTTCTTGTTCAATGGCAGATTGAGTTTCTGGACTTAGTTTCCCTGTATCACTGTAGGTCATAACTCCAAGCTGAAACCAAAAGGAAGAAAGTAATTGAACAGAAAACCCCCAAACAACAAAAAATTTAAAAGACAAAGTACTATCCTATATATAAGGAAACAAATATATGGGAGACAAGAAAGAAGTATAATATAAAACTGCATTTAAGGCCGGGAGCAGTGGCTGACGCCTGTAATCCTAGCACTTTGGGAGGCCGAGGCAGGTGAATCACCTGAGGTAAGGAGTTCAATACCAGCTTGGCCAACATGGTGAAACCCCATCTCTTCTAAAAACACAAAAACTGGCTGGGAATGGTGGTGTGTGCCTGTAATCACAGCTACTCAGGAGGCTGAGGCAGGAGAATCACTTGAACCCAGGAGGTAGTGATTGCAGTAAGCTAAGATTGTGCCTCTACACTCCAGCCTGGGCGACAGAGCAAGACTTCATCTCAAAAATAAATAAAAAAATAAACAAACAAACAGTGTTTGAGGGAAAAGAAATTTCCACATTCTTCTGAAAGTATAAAGACTAACATTTAACCAGGTGTGGTGGCAGGTGCCTGTAATTCTCAGCTAATTGGGAAGCTGAGGCAGGAGAATCACTTAAACCCGGGAGGCAGTGGCTCCAGTGAGCCAACAACATGCCACAGGACTCCAGTATGGACAACAGAGCAAGACTCCGTCTCAAAAAAAAAAAAAAAAAAAAAAAAAAAAAATCAAAACAAAAAAAAAAAACCCAAAAACACCCCACAAACCCACTAACATCAAAATAGTAAAAGTATGGGCAAAAGAGAAAATTTAGTCTTTTTTTTTTTTGAGACAGGATCTTGCTCTGTCACCCAGAGTAGAGTGCAGTTGCATGTCCATGACTCACTGTAGCCTTGACCTCCTGAGTTCAGGCAATCCTCCTACCTCAGACTCCCAAGTAGCTGGGACTACAGGTATACACCACCACACCTGGCTAATTTTTCTATTTTTTGTAGAGATGGGGTTGTGCCATGTTGCCCAGACTGGTCCAGAACTCCTAGGCTAAAGCAATGCAGCTTCCTTAGCCTCCCAAAGTGCTGGGATTACAGGTGTGAACCACTGCGCCCAGCCTAAAATCATTTTAAGTGTGGTTCTGAGTACTTTCTTAAAAAACCTTGGCAGCTACTTCAAATACAGAAATCCATAGTTCACAGAGTATAGTGGTACTTCAAGAACAATGAGAAGATGAAAATATGAAATATATGGTAACGGTAAAGTAACCAACTCTGAAAGTAGGCTGTTTTATGCCATATGGAAAGGCTAAGGAATTCACCTTGCTTTATCACTTAACTCATGAAGTAATCATTACTGTCCGGGCAGCTCATTCTGCGGAGCTAAGAAAAGGCTCCATTTTCTTTATTCGGAGGATAACAATGTTCAGAATAAGCAGCCTCAAATCCATTTAGAGTGAGAGAGAGTAAAAGTAAATGTTACCAATTTATAATCAGAACCATCTTTTAAATCAACACTTGGCATGTAATTTGATACATGAAAATGATTAAAATAATCTATTACCTTTTCACTCATTCCAAATTTGGTAACCATCCGCTTTGCTATTTTAGTGGCATTATCAAAATCACTGGAAGCACCTAAAATAAAAACATACAACAGTTTTTAAAAACATCTTTAAGATCACATACAATTTGAACTAAAACCATTCTTTAAAGCTAACCTGTTGTAATATGGTCAGTTCCAAATATAAGCTCCTCTGCCACTCTTCCTCCCATACTAACATCCATTTGTGCAAGCAGCTGGGCTCTAGTTTCATTCCATCTGTCATTCTCAGGTAACAGGGACACCTAGACAATTAAAAATCAATCAGATAAAAAGTAAGAAATGAAATTCAGATACACGCTGTGTGCAGTCGCTCATTCCTGTAGTCTCAGCACTTTGGGAGGCTGAGGTGGGAGGAACACTTGAGCTCAGGAGTTTGAGACTAGCCTGGGCAACATCACGAGATCCCATCTCTATAAAACAACATAAAAATTTAAAGAAAAGAAATTCCGGTACAGTTCTGAGATAGTTACATTAAAAAATCAGAATTTCAGCACCATAAGACTGGGCGAAATAAAAAAAATAAAAACAAGAATTATCATTTAGCTCACTAAAGTACTTTATACTATGTTGCTGAAAGCTGGTCATCAGGTGATTGATGAAAAATCAGCAATTAGGAAATTTTAAAATCCATTATAAAGCAGTAACAATAGGTGGATAATGCTACAATAGGACTGTTTTCTCCCCAGGTGCATAGAAATTTTTTAAATGTCTACAATTTTGAAAGATCTGATAAACTTGTACTAAATGAGAAAAATCTTAGAGAAACTACTGAATCACTTACTAATGTCTTCTCTTTTGGAGCAGCAGAGCAATTAGATATTTAAGAATGTAGGGTGTGGTGGCTCACACCTGTAATCCCAGCACTTTGGGAGGCTGAGGCGGCTGGATCACTTGAGGTCAGGAGTTCCAGACCAGTCGGGCCAACATGGTGAAACCCCATCTCTACTAAAAATACAAAAACTAGCTGGGCATGGTGGCAGGCACCTGTAATCCCAGCTATTCAAGAGGATGAGGCAGGAGGACTGCTTGAACCCATGAGGCGGAGGTTGCAGTGAACTGAGATTGTGCCATTGCACTCCAGCCTGGGCAACAAGAGCAAAACTCCGTCTCAAAAAAAAAAAAAAAGAATAAAGTTTGCTGTCATTACTCAAATTTTATAATATAAATATATAATATGAACTATATTAAAAAATAGTCTTTATAATAGTCTTTATAAATTTCACAAATCAGAAAGTGAAAGAAGTATCAAAAATGTAGGATGTAGTCACATTTTCTTTGTAAATGTTTAAATCAGCTATTCTTACAAAAGCTTCTGTAAAGTTATGTTTGAAAACAAAAAAAACTACAAAAAACTTACATGTCCAAGTGTTGGCCCTCGTGGCATGATTGTAGCTTTGTTGATAGGCATTGCATCTTTTGTGTAATATGCAATAATGGCATGACCAGATTCATGATATGCTGTGATCGTTTTGTTTTTGTTATCAATTTCCACACTTCTTCTTTCAGGACCTAAGATAAAAATTTAATTAAGTAAATAAAATACTCCACTAGAAAGGTATATTTAAATCAACAAAACACATTCTTGTCTGCACGTCAAACACACTCCACCCTTCCTATCAGCAGGTTGTACATCCATAGATTCAACCAAATAAGGATTAAAAGTATGGGGAAGAGGAACAATAAAAAATAATATAAATGTTTTAAAACACCGTATAACAACTATTTACAGAGCACTTATATTGTATTAGTAATCTACAGATGATTTGAATGAAGTATACAGGAGAATTGTGTAGGTTATATGCAAACAGTACACCATTTTATAAAAGCCACTTGAGCATCCTTAAATTCTAGTATCTATGTGGGTCCTGGAACCAATCTCTACCCTCAGTGGATACTGAGGTGTGACTGATCTGACATGGGATTAATATTAAAAAACAAAAAACTAATTCTCGGCCGGGCACGATGGCTCATGTCTGTAATCCCAGCACTTTGGGAGGCCGAAGTGGGTGGATCACCTGAGGTCAGGGGTTCGAGACTAGCCAGACCAACATGGTGAAACCCCGTCTCTACTAAACTACAAAAATTAGCTGGGGTGTGGTGGAGTGTGCCTGTAGTCCTAGCTACTTGGGAGGCTGAGACATGAGAACTGCTTGAATCCGGGTGGCAGAGGTTGCAGTGAGCTGAGATGGTGCCACTGCACTTCAGCCTGGGTGACAGAGCAAGACTCTGCCTCAAAAAATAAAAATAAAATTAAAAAAAAAAAAAAAAAAAAAAAAAGAATTCTCCTTAAAGTCACTTCTTTTTTTTTTTTTTTAAGACAGAGTCCTGGCCAGGAACGGTGGCTCATGCCTGTAATCCAGCACTTTGGGAGGTCGAGGTGGATGGATCACGAGGTTAGGAGTTTGAGACTAGCCTGGCTAACATGGTGAAACTCCAACTCTACTAAAGATACAAAAAATTAGCCAGGCATGGTGGCGCGCACCTGTAATCCCAGCTACTCGGGAGCCTGAGACAAGAGAATCACTTGAACCTGGGAGGCAGAGGTTGCAGTGAGCCGAGATTGCACCATTGCATTCTATCCTGGGCATCAGGGCGAGACTCTGTCTAAAAAAAAAAAAAAAAGACGGAGTCCTTGCTCTTGTCGCCTAGGCTGGAGTGTAATGGCTCAATTTCAGCTCACTGCAACCTCTGCCTCCCGGGTTCAAGTGATTCTTCTGCCTCAGCCTCCCGAGTAGCTGAGATTACAGGTACCCGCTACCAGGCCCGGCTAAATTTTGTACTTTTAGTAGAGACAGGGTTTCACCATGTTGGCCAGGCTGGTCTCAAACTCCTGACCTCATGATCCACCTACCTTGGCCTCCCAAAGTGCTGGGATTATAGGCATGAGCCATTGCACCCAGCCTAAAGTCATTTTTATAATAGTTCACTACAACCTTGAACTCTTGGCCTCAAGTAATCTGCCCATCTTGGCCTCCCAAAGTGCTGAGATTACAGCTGTGAGCCACTGTGCCTAGCTTTAGTAATTTTTCTGTTTTTCTTTTTAAACAGGCTAGAGTTCAGTTGTGTGATCACAGCTCACTGTAGCTTCAACTTCTTGGACTTAAGAAATCCTCCCACCTCAGACTCCTGAGTAGATGGGACCACAGGTGCACACCACACTGCCCAGCTAATTTTTAATATTTTTGGTAGAGACAGAGTCTCGCTACGTTGCCCAGCTGATCTTGAGCTCCAACAATTCTGGGCTCAAGTGGTCCTCCTGCCTCAGCCTCCCCAAATGCTGGGATTACCGGTGTGAGCCACCAAACACCCAGCCTATAAATATTTTAAATAGAGTAAAGGTTTTTTAAAATGGGCAGAATTCATTCTATAACACATAAAAACTGTAACAATTTATCCACAAACCAAAACTGTCAAAACTATCATCTTAATTCTTACATCAAAAGGGAAGACTTAATTCTATTTCTATAAAATAAACTTCCAATTTAACAAGAATATCATAACTAACCTGTTTTTAAGCCAATTCAAGATTTAAAATCAAAATTAAGCACAGGATAAAGTTAACCATTCTTTTTATCAGCAACGTCGGAAAAGAGGAAATGTATGCGCCCCATCTCCCCGCCACCAGTATAACTACATAATTATGTAAGCCACTAGTATATATTTGTTTTAGAAGAGGCCAAATTGTGGTGTTGTCAAGTATATATTTTCATGTTCCCATCACTTTTTTAACCTTTCCAGTCAGAAAAAAAAGTCTTCTAAGAAAGAGACAAAACTAATAAATGTGGTACACTATAAAATGAGTCTGTATCACTGACAAGAGTATTGTCAAGAAAATGTTAGTTTATTGGCATTTTGTTTGACTGTTAAATTGGGAATTTTGTAAAATCATTTATTATAAATCTTGAAAACCCAGACAGTGAAGTTTTAGAGTAAGATTAGATTCAACATGGCTTTAGCTGTTTGAATAGAGCATTTGCCCCCAAATGAATTATCTAACACAATGAAAAGTAAAAGACAGCAAAAAAAAAAACAAAAAAACAAAAAAAACAAAAAAAAAAAACAAAAGAAACTTACCCATTAGAATTTTGTCTTTGGAAAACTCCAGCTCCTTCATGGTAACCATTTCTTTTCCATCAACAGCTGCCTTTAATGCAGCCTGGTTCACAAGATTCTCCAACTCTGCTCCAGAAAAGCCAACGGTACCTCGAGCTATAATTTCTGGATCAATGGCTAATGTAAAAAGAAAACATAACACTAAAAGTCCAAAACAGGTAAAAGAAAGCTCTTCACAAAGAACTCACACTCCTGCCAGGCCGGGTGGCTCATGCGTGTAATCCCAACACTTTGGGAGGCTGAGGGGAGGCGGATCACCTGAGGTCAGGAGTTCCAGACCAGCCTGGCCAACATGGTGAAACCCTGTCTCTACTAAAAATAGAAAAATTAGCTGGACATGGTGTCATGCACCTGTAATTCCAGCTACTTGGGAGGCTGAGACAGGAGATTCGCTTGAACCCGGGAGATGGAGGTTGTGCCATTGCACTCCAACCTGAGCAAAAGAGTGAAACCCTGTCTCAAAAAAAAAAAAAAAAAAAAAAACCCATAAAAAACAAAAACAAACAAACAAAAAACTCACATTCCGAGGGAAAAATAGCTAGCTATTCTGACCCATAGTTTAGACATTTTTTCCTCCCAATTTCATCTGGAAATACTTTGGACTAAAAATTGTCTTTACTGTAGGAAACATATATAGTTTAATGAATTGATTCAGTATCTCTGAAACTATTACAGCTTTAATAATTTCATTTATTACTCAAGTTGGTAATAAATTCGCATGTGTTTTGTTTTATAATTTGCTTTCTTCTCTTTTGGCTCCATATTGAATATATCATGAGCTACTGTTTCTGCAGCTTTTTCTGTTATTTTGCATTTTACATTCATCTTAAAAATGTGTATAGATATATATACACATATATATATATGTATATATATATATCTCCTCAAATATTATCTTTCTGAATACTCTAAAAAACCTTTCTTTAGAATCAGAGTTTAAAACAACAGAATCTCCTGGACATACACTAAGGAATGGACTTTTAATCGAACATACTAATGGAAAAACAAAAGATAAAAAAACAAACTGGCCTTTTAATATTAATACATTTATCATGAAAGAACCACAAACAGGGAGAGTGGTATATTACCACTTTATAGAAATGATAATGTTTGTTTTGATAAAATTAAACTTACATTGATCGAACTTTATTTTATTGAGATACCATTTCAAAATTTCTGTGCGACCTTTTACATCTGGTCTTGGAACTGTAACTTGCATGTCAAAACGACCAGGACGTATTAAGGCACTACAGGAAGAATGAAAAGGAAAATATAAATTAATAAACTGAATACGCTAAAGCTCAAATTCAACAAGATTGACACCCTAATAACATGAATGGGAACCCAATGGCAGCCAGAGAACAGATGGACTTTTGTACATAAATACTCAGATAGTTCCTTTGAAAACATGGCTCAAGTAACAGTGTCAATAACCAGAAGGTAGAACAAAGGTTCATTCAGATCCATGTGTGTACCTAGGTAGCCTACCCCTCAGAAACAAAAGCATGCAAATAACTAAGACCAGGAACAAATAATTCTACAACAAACTATTATGAGAAACACTCATCCAATCTCAAGCGCTAAGTATAGACTGTCAGACTAGAGTGTCAGGCAGTGACAAACTACTGATCAAATGAAAATATGAATAACTTCTACAATAAAACTTTTTTCATAGTAACTTTAAACCTAGTTACAATACTATCGTCAATTTATTTTTAAAATGCTCTTTATATAAAACTTTTGTGACATACAACAAAAATATTTTAACAGTTTTATTGAGATGTAATTTATGTAACAGAATTTAAAGTGGATACTTCAGTGGTTTTTAATGTATTCAGAATTGCACAACCATCACCACAATCTAATTTTAGAATATTCCCATCCCCCCATAAGAAATCCCACATCCAATGGCAGCCATTCCCCATTCTCCCTAACCTCTGGTAACCACTAACCTAATTTGTCTCTGTAGATTTGCTTATTTTAGACATTGCATATAAATGGAATCATACAATGTGATCTTTTGCAATGGACTTCTTTTAGCATGTAACAGTATTTCACAAAAATCTTCTTTTAATACTTACTTATCTAATGCTTCTGGGAAGTTTGTGGCTCCTATTATGATAACTCCTTCATTGGGTTTAAAACTATAGAGGAAAAAAAATAGTATCTTTTCACTAACACTGAAGCCAAGCACACATGTAGAAATCCTCTACACAAAACTGGTTTGTTTTCTTGAGACTGGGACTCACTCTGTGGCCTAGGCTGGAGTGCACAGGTACAATCATCGCTCACTGCAGCCTCAAACTCCTGGGCTGAAGTGATCCTTCTGCCTCAACTTTTCAAGTAGCTAGAACAACAGGTGCATGCCACCATACCTGACTAATTTATTTTCATTTTTTATTTATTTTTAAAAAATGTCTCCCTAATTTCCAGGTACAAGCCACTGACTTTTTTTTTTTTTTGAGACGGAGTCTCACTGTTGCCCAGGCCGGAGTACAATGGCACTCATTGCAAACTCCACCTCCCGGGTTCAAGTGATTCTCATGTCTCAGCCTCCCAAGTAGCCAGGTTATAGGTGCCTGCTACCACACTCAGCTAATTTTTCTATTTTTAGTAGAGATGAGGTTTTACCATGTTGGCCAGGCTGGTCTTGAATTCCTGACCTTAGGTGATCCACCCACCTTAGCCACCTGAAGTGATAGGATTACAGGCTTGAGCCACCATGCCTGGCAATTATTTTTATTTTTAGTAGAGACTGGGTCTTGCTATGTTGACCAGGCAGGTTTTGAACTCCTGGCCTCAAGCAATCCTCCCACTTTGGCTTCCAAAAGTCCTGGGATTACAGGTGTGAGCCACCATGCCCAGCTTCATTAATCAAACAGCCAAGAAAAGAGACTGATAATAAACCACCAGTCATCTGTGATCACATACCTTCACAATTATCTGGGCTATGTAGGAAAAGATAACCTGATATAAAAAGCTTAGGTGCCTGGTTAATTTTTGAAAAGTTACTTTCAAGTATACCAATTTAAATTATTCACTACTGGGCTTCCTATGTGGTTTCAAAATTGACTTTTAAGATACTTCTTTCGAAGCAACATCACCTCTTGCTTTTTATATTATGAATATTGATGTAAGCTTTAAATCTGCCACAACATTCAAAGCTAGTCATAAATTGTGTAGAAACGAATGTATTTCTTCAAACAGACTACTAGTCTCAGCTTGAATCGTTTCTATCATAATATAACAATATATGAAAAAGAATATAAATACCACAAATTAAATTAAGTTGCTATTCAAATATCCAATTAGTGATGAAAACAATACAATACTGAGAGAAAAAGCTTGAGTTCTTGCACAAGGGACTACTCTGTTTCCTATACACATCACATTTTTCATATATGAAATGCCTTATAGAAATAATTTGCATAAGATCAGTTCTACATATATCAAATGCTGGGAGGCATCACCATATTCTAAGACAAAAGAAGACTCAATTACCCATCCATTTCAGCAAGAAGTTGATTTATGGTCTGCCTTGAATATGGATGCATTGGAGATTCAATTCTCTTCCCACCAACAGAATCTAATTCATCGATAAATATAACACAAGGAGCATTCGCTTTTGCTTCTCCTAGGAAAACAAAAAAGATTCAAATAAGCTGAAAGAAGTCAACATTTTTGAACAAAATGAGATAAATATTAAAATCCTATAAAACTGTCAAAAGCCAACAAAGAATATTCATTGGAAGAAAATACACAAAAGGAGGTCATTTTTTATTGATTTAAGAATAGTAGCTTGGAGAAGGGGGAACTACACCAAAGAAAATGATATAAAATAAAAACAATTGGGCATTCATTCTTCCTAGCTATACAAATATCATATACAATCAGGTTTGAAGCTAATTACTCCTTAATTCCATACTATAAAATTCATTAATAAAATAAAAACAAACAAACCAAAAAAACTAAGAGATTTTTGGTAGCCGGCAGCCTCTTCTTGTACTTCCACTAACTCTTCTGATAATTCATATATTAAGTTACCCAAACCAAAATCTCACAATGGCTATTTTGGCTATCAATCAAAACTAATTAGCATGCAAAGCTGGAGGCCACAAAAAACAGAAATTTAAAAAATGAAGAAAAAAAGTAATTAGCAAAGAAAGGGTAAGATACACACTTCCCTTAAAATTAACACAATTTAGCATTGTGTGAAAGATATATCAAAACGTACTAAAAAGATTTCTGATACGGCTGGCTCCCACACCCACAAACATCTCATCAAATTCTGATCCAGAAGCATAGTAAAAAGGAACATCAGCTTCTCCTGCCACAGCTCGGGCAAGAAGTGTCTTTCCAGTTCCTGGCGGTCCAACTAAAAGAATTCCTAAAAAAAAAATGAAAACAAGAATGATTCAAAGTATTTTTTAAAAATCCCTTGATATGAACCTATAAAACAATTCATATAATTTTCAGGTTGAGGTCACACCAATAATGAATATTTTGAAACACAGAAAACCATACTGTCTCTGCTAACAGTTCACTTCAGAATCTTCTCCAAAATTAATCTTCCTGTGTCATATAAATATCATTTACATATCAAAAACATCACAAGGAGAAACTTGAGGTGAAAATATATAAACCCATTTATTACTAAATAAGATAAAACTTCATGTAGAAACAGATTAAAAGACTAAATAGCCGGGTGCGGTGGCTCACGCCTGTAATCCCAGTAGTTTGGGAGGCTGAGGCGGGCAGATCACAAGCCCAGGAGATCAAGACCATCCTAGCTAACACGGTGAAATCCCGTCTCTACCAAAAATACAAAAAATTAGCCGGGTGTGGTGGCATGCACCTGTAGTCCCAGCTACTTGGGAGGCTTAGGCAGGAGAATTACTTGAACCTGGGAGGCAAAGGTTGCAGTGAGCCGAGATCACACCACTGCACTCCAACCTGGGCGACGGAGCAAGACTCCGTTTCAAAAAAAAAAAAAAAAAAAAAAAAGACTAAACAATTAAATGTAAATGTAATTCATGAATCTTGATTTGATTCTTTTTCATAAAGAACAAAATATTGTAGGGACATTTGGTGAAAACACTTAAGACTGGAGAGTACATGACATTAAGGAAATGGTATTAATTTTCTTTGTCGGGATAAGATTATTACATTCATTTAGGACACTGTACTTATCCTTGGGTGATGAAAAACAAAGTCTTTAGTTGTCAAGTAGTTGATGTCTATAGTTTTCTTTCAAATGTTCGGGGGGGAGGGGGAATACACACATATACAGAAAGTAAATATGACAAAATGTTAGTAATTGTTTAAGTGGATAGGATATGGATGTTAATTGTACTGTTCTTTCAAGGTTTTCCATATGTCTGAAAATTTTCATATAAGAAATATTTTCACATGTTAGAAAAATAGTATTTCCTGATTTATATGCTTTTATAAATATACATATTACATTAAAAAGCAACAAAACATCTTTACATATATGTTTGCAGCATTTTAACATAAAATTTTAAAGAATGTCCAAGCTGAAAAATAGCTTTAAGACTATCCTAGTATTGTCATGTTTTAGTGATATTTAACTGGTTTAAATAATATTAATTTTTGTGGATTACATCTTGGTATCTGAAGATTTTTCTACAAATTTATACTGCTCAAATTTTCTACAAATTTAAAATACTCCTTGTGATTAGAAAGAGGAAGAGTGTAACTATTAATAATTCTATACTTTTAAACATTCACTCTGTAATGTGATAGCACCGATTTAATACATGTGCCCTAAATTAGCAAAGGTTCCTGCAAATAATTTCATACATTTCTGTATTCTCAGTTGAGATAGGTGGCAGTATAAAAACAAGCATTAAAAAGGAGTGTCATCCTTTAACTCAGTAATTCCATTTCTAGAAATTTATTCTAAGGAAATAATTAAGCATGCAGGCAAAGTCTTGAATTAAGATGATCATCACAGTACTATTTTTAATAGCAAAAAACTAGAAACCATATAAAAATTCAATATAAATAGTTAACTTGTGATACAACCATAAATTAGAAGAATACTATGCAGTCAATAAAAATCATGTTACCGTGAGAAAACTTCAGGCAAAGCTAAACTGAGAACATTCTATAAATAGGCAAGTACTCTTTGCAACTGTAAAAATCATGAAAGATTCTCACCTCCCCACTCCCTCACAAAAAAGCTAAGGAATTGTTTCATTAAAAAAAAAAAAAAAAAAAGGTAAAAACCTAAATATTATGTGTGATCCTGGATTAAGTCTTGAACTGGGGAAAAGGGTAGGGATCAGGGCAACACTACAAAGGATACTACTGGACTACTGGAACAAATGCTGAAGTTTGAATATAGACTATAAATTTGATAATGGTTGTGTATGTATGTTAAATGTCCTTTTTTTTTTTTTTTTTTTTTTTTTTTATAAAGTGTCTCGCTCTGTCACTCAGGCTGGAGTGCAGTGGCACAATCTTGGCTCACTGTAATCTCCATCTCCCAGGTTCAAGCAATTCTCCTGCCTCAGCCTCCAGAGTAGTTGGGATTACAGGTGCCTGCCACCAAGCCTGGCTAATCATTTTTTGTATTTTTAGTAGAGACGGAGTTTCACCATGTTGGCCAGGCTGGTTGGAACTCCAATGGCCCCTGGTTGAAGACCAGCCTAGTTTCAAACTCCACTTGCCTCCACCTTCGAAAATGCTGGGATTATAAGCGTGAGCCACCATGCCCAGTTAATGTCCTAATCTTAGTATTATTCTGGAATTACGTAAAAGAATATCCTTATTCTTAGGAAATACACACTTAGGGATGATTATATTTACAATTTACTCTCAAATGTTAAAAATTTATTTGTTACTTTGGGAGGTCAAAGGGGGTGGATCACGAGGTCAGAAGTTCAAGAACAGCCTGGCCAAAATGGTGAAATCTTATCTTTACTAAAACTACAAAAATTAGCTGGGCACGGTCGCAGGTGCCTGTAATCCCAGCTACTCAAGAGGCTGAGGCAGGAGAATTGCTTGAACCTGGGCAACAGAGGTTGCAGTGAGCCGAGATCCAGCCACTGCACTCCAGCCTGGGCAACAGAATGAGAATCTGTCACAAAAAAAAATTTTTTTATTTATTTACAAACAATTTTTATATTTATATATCTATAAAGAGACAAAGTGGTTTTTGAAATGGAGCTAGGTTGAGTGCGCTGGCTCATGCCTGCAGTCCTAGTGCTTTAGGAGGCCAAAGTGAGTGGATTGCTTGAGCCTAGGAGTACAAGAGCAGCCTGGGCAACATGGAGTACCCTTGGCTCTACAAAAAATACAAAAATTAGCGGGCATGGTGGTGTGTGTCTGTGGTCCCAGCTACTTGGGAGGGTTGCCTGAACTTGGGAGGTCGTAGCTACAGTGAGCCACGATTGTTGCATCGCTACACTCTTCAAACCTGGGTCTAAAAAAAAAAACAGCTAAATATTAAAAATTTGTGAGTCTAGGTTAGGGGTATGAGGAGCGTTCTATGTTCTATTCTTATAACTTCAAATTATATAAAAATTTGCAGTTACAAAAAAAAAAGCTGTGGAATTATATGTTCAGAATAAACATCTGTTTTGTAAAATAGCAATTAAGAATTAAACTTTAATCAGTTAAAATTAAATTAGTAATATATTACAGGGTTTTTTTTGTATATAAAATCATAGTAAAGAAAAGATATCTTACCTTTTGGAAGTTTACCTCCAAGAACAGTAAATTTTTGTGGATTTTTCAAGAATTCAACCACTTCCTGTAATTCTTGTTTAGCTTCCTCCACCTAAAGTGACACAATTTTCCAAATAACTTTAGATAATGGACACATTTGGTTAAATTATCAAGGCTTCCCTTTTGAAAATCATAACTGATATGGAACTAACCTAGCCTTCTCTGTTTTAGTGAAAGAAGCATACAAAAATGGCCCCTTATAAAACATCCAAAGTATTTTCCCTATTATTTCCAATTACACAAAGTATCCTTACTATGCCCCCAAAATTATTCTGAACTTTCATTTTCTGTGAGAAAACAAAAGTCAAGTACATTGGACAGGGTTAAAAAGAAACTATCTAGATAGGAGCATACTAAAACATGAAACATATCTTCATGCCAAAGGGCATTCTGAAAATGTACAATTAATGTCAGGATTCTCTCATTATTTCAAGAAAATTTCTTAGACATATTTCTAGGAAATATTACACTTAAAAAGAGCAAAGTTATGTTTTTTTGTTAGACTTGGAATGGTCTTTGAAAGTTATTCTGATTAAATCATCAAAATTTTACTAAAGTTTTAATCAAGTTAATGGTTAAAAACAAAGCATCTTCTTGTCACAGAGTATTTAAAAAAATAAAAAACAAAGCTTTGTCCACTCCTAGGCCAGGAGAACTGTGAACATATGTTCACTAAGAGATGTGTACAAGAATATTCACACCAGCTCTATTTCAGCCAAAAACTAGAATTAACCCAAATGCCCACCTAAAGTAGTATAATTGCACAGTGTTGTGGTATTCATATAATGGAATACCATGCAATAAGGATAAATAAACTACAACTCCAAATAACATAGATAGATCTCACAATCATCATGTTGAATAAAAGAAGCATCATACGAAACAGGGTATTTTATATGCACTACATTTATCTAAAATTCAAAAACAGGCAACATTTATGTATGGTATTTGGAAATTGTCCCTAGGCAGGGGAGTCAGTAACCAGATGGAGGCATTAGGGAGGTTCTGGGCTTCTGATAACGTTCTGTTTCTTAGCTGGGTACTTATAACACAGACACTTTGTGAAAATACGTAGATTTGTGCACTTTTGTCTAAATTTGCTAAACTTCAATAAAATTTATGGTTAAAAAAAGACTTGGCTGGTTTATTGAAAGAGAACTTGAAAGATAGTATCCATGTACTAAAACAAGACTAAAATACATTTGGTTAAAATAATAGATATAATGCCAATTTTAAGTTGTAGGAATAAAGAAGAGATTAAACACAATTTGCTACTCAAATAAATTATATTCTCTCCCCAAATTCTGTGGCAAGAGAATTCCCACTTGAGGAACATAAATCTATCAAAGAAAATAGTTAATGGGATCAAGGTAATGAATCAAGTTATTAAAAGCCCTTATTAATATTTTTAAGGATATATATGTCTATATATTCAGAAATTCTTGGCAAGGAAATGACATTCCTATAGAAGCTCTTTGAGATTTGGTAAAAATTTGATCACAGGAACTACCTAACAGCAAACCTGTACTGGTAAATGCTACTGAATTACTTTGCTCTATATAAATTTAGGTTTTACAGCACTTATAAAATTGATTCATTTTAGCATGGAAAAGTTTGTATGGATCTATCTTAATTGTGATGTCTACTTTCATTATACTTAGTCATCAGCATGGCTTTAGTTTAGTATTCAGAAATCCCCACATTTCAGGACAGGCACAGTGGCTCATGCCTACTACCCCAGCACTTTGTAAGGCTGAGATGGGATGACTGCCTGAGCTCAGGAGTTTGAGACCAGTCTGGACAACAAAGTCAAGAGTCTGTTTGTACCCAAAAAAAAAAAAAAAAAAAAAAAAAAAAAAGGAAGGGGGAAGGGAAAAAGAAAGATCAGCTGGGCCCAGTTGCTCACGCCTATAATCCCAGCACTTTGGGAGGGAAAGATGGGTGGATCACTTGAGCTCAGGAGATCAAGACCAGCCTGGATAACATATCTAAATCCCGACTCTACAAAAAAATACAAAAATTAGCCAGGCGTAGGGGCACACGCCTGTAGTCCCAGCGACCTGGGAGGCTGAGGCGGGAGGATGGCTTGAGCCTGAGAGGAGGTGGTTGTCGTCAGCTAAGATTGCACCACTGCACTTCAACCTGGGTTACAGAGCCAGACCCTGTCTAAAAATAATAGTACAACAAAATTTAAAAATTAGCCAGGTGTGGTGGTGCATGCCTGTGGTCTCGGCTACAAGGGAGGCTAAGGCAGGAGAATCACCTGAGCCCATAAGGTCAAAGCTGCAGTGAGCGAAGATCACACCACTGCACTCCAGCCTGGGCAACAGAGTGAGAGACCCTGTGTCCAAAAGAAAAACAAAAAAAAAACCAAACCAAATCAAACAAAAAAAATCCCTCTCATTTCAAAAGCAAAAAGGTGGTATATTCAGTAAATAAGTATGTACGGTACAGGCAGAAAATAACAATGCTCTATCTGACCACAGCCTTAATACAGGCTCAATTTAGAAAACGCATGCAGACCTCAAACACAATGAGAAGGGCCCTTCACACTGATGATTGAAGTTTTCCAATAATCACTGCACTAACCTCTTCCTCAATTGTTCCCTTTATACAATTCCAACAGGGTTCATAGCCATTTAAACTGGAAAGGAAAGGAAAGAACTGCTTGGTGTAAAACTATCATAATGATTCCCAAAGCCTTACTCCCCGATAGTTGAGGCTGAAAAAACATGGTTATGTATAAATAGAGACACGAGTATGTAAAGAGGAAAAGCAGAAATAATAACATAACCAATCTCTTCAGAGTTAGAAGAGTCCTCAGATCACGTACTTCAAATCCCTCCTGCAGGAAGAATTTCTTTTAAAACATTCCTGAAAGATAATTACCCAGCCACTACAGTACTCAGAAATCAAATGTAACAGAACAGATGTAATGGCAAAGCAGAAAAGAGCACAGTGAGAGACTACAGTTCTACACTTTATATTTGGGAGACATAAAAGAAACAGAAAATAAACAGAAAAAAAACCACTCATTTTGACTTGTCTTGATGTAAATTCATGATTCCAAATTTCGAGTGAGCCCAACAGCTTTATTTCCATTTCCATTCATTCTCCTATTCCTACACAACTTACTTGCTCCATACATCACTCATTCCTCCTCTCCCAACCATATTATCTCTGCTGGTGACCTTGATTCTATCAATTTCCACAACCCCCCACCTACCAGTTTACCAATATTCCAACTTTGTTTTGTATTATGAGATAAATTATCTGTGTTCCTCTGTCACACAAAATCCAAGAATTGTTTGTAATCCTCTATTCCATCTCATTACTTTCCACCTCTTATAAACCCACTCCAGTTAGAATTTGACCCCTTCTACTCCACTAAAATTGCTCTTTATCAGGTACACCAATGACCTACTGCTAAATCAAATGGTCAGTTCTCAGTTGGCCCATCAATAGCATTTCACATCGCTGATCACTCCCCTTATCATAGAAATATTTTCTTCCAGGATACTATTCTTACCTAACACATTGGCAGCACCTTCTCAATCTTGGTTCCTTGGCTTCTCTTCTCTGTCTTGTGAACCTTCAAGTGATCTATAGCTCAGTATTTAGACCTCTCTTCTAGTTACACTCACTCCCTTGGTGATTTCATCCAAACGTGGACTTAACATATATAGACAAACGTAATCTCATATTTTTAATTCTAGCTCAAACCTCTCCCATAACAAAGTGGTATATCCAAGTTACTCAACACTTTCATCTGGCTCTCTCACACTTAACATACCTTAAACTAAATTTCAAACCTTTGTCCCCCAAATCTGCTCCACTCACAGCCTTTTAAAACCTCAGTAAAGGCAGGGCACAGTGGCTCACGCTTGTAATCCCAGCACTTTGGGAGGCTGAGGCAGGCGGATCACCTGAGGTCAGGAGTTCAAGACCAGCCTGGCTGACATGGTGAAATCCTGTTTCTACTAAAAAGACAAAAAATTAGCCAGGTGTAGTGGCGCACGCCTGTAATCCCAGCTACTCAGGAGGCTGAGGCAGGAGAAATCACTTGACCCACGAGATAGGGTTGCAACGGGCCGAGATTGCACCATCGCACTCCAGTTTGGGAAACAAGAGTGAAACTCCATCTCAAAAAACGAAACAAACAAAGAAAACCCTCAGTAAATGTCAATTCTATTCTTCTAATTATTGAGACCAAAAATCTTGTGGTCCTTTTTGACTCCACTTTTCTCTTACAGCCCACATTCCAGTAAGAAATTCTATTAGTTCTACTTTCAAAAATGAACAAGTCAGACACCCCAGTACTTCAGCGCCTTTGCTCATCTGTTCCTTTGGCCAGAAATGTTATTTTCTCAGATAAATGCAGTTTATTCCATCTTCTCCAGATTTTCTCTCAAATGTCACCTTTTCCAACAATCACACCCTGAACACTCCATTTAAAACTACAACCTTTTTCCCAGAACTCCCAATCCTCTTTACCCTGCTCTACTTTTTCCTCTATACACTTTTATTACCTTTTAACATACTCTACTATTTTCTTATATGACATATCAGTGTCCAATTCCTGCTTTTAGAATTTAAACTCTATGAAGGCAGAGACTATTTATTCTATCCCAGCAGCTAAAATAGGCCCTAGCACTTAATAATTGACACCATTAAATATTTTTGACACTATTAAATATTTAACAAATTAACTGACTATAAACCAGCATTTATCCATTCTGTATGTTCAAGAAATATACATTGTCTAATATGTTTTAGGTACCAGAGTTACAAAGACCATTTATTAACCATCTACTTTGTGCCAAGCACATACATCATCTGTCAGGATCTAAAGTAATTTGTTCAAGGTCACATAGCTAGTAAGTATAAAAATGAATTTCAAACGTTAGTCAGCTTGACTCTGAAGTCCACATTCACCTCACTACACCAGGCTGCTCCTTCATAAATTATACTAATCCCTGTCATAAAGCAAGATTTGATCCTTGGCTATTATTATTTATCCTAAAATACTAATGTTTCTATTACTTTTGGATACAATTTTACCTATTGTAGATACATTGTAGAATCAAGTATCGACCTTACATAGAGTATCAATTACAGAATGTATGAAGAAGGCAAGGCAATCTTCTTAACTTACGCCTTTAACATGTTCGAAGGTGACATTTTTCATCTGGACAGGATCTACTGCAGAATCAAGCCCTGTTGTTGTCCGGAAGCGGACTAAAGGGAAGAAATGTGTATATTTGATAGATTAATAACATTCCAATCACCTTATTTTTTAGATGCAAGAAAGCAAAGCCTAGAAAAATTAAATGTCTAAGAGATCTAACTTCACATATCAAATCAGAATGAGGAATAGAAACTAGGTCTTCTGGATTTCTAAACCATCTTCAAAAGTAAGTGATTCACATTAAAAAGACATATTTTAGCTGCTCTGCCTATGCAGTAGCCATTTTTTTTATTCCTTTACTTTCTTAATAAATGAAAAAAATAAAAAATAAAAAGACATATTGTACTTTCTAGTTAATAAAATCAAAAATTATTTTCCACTTCTCACTGTAATGATAGAAATCTTAAATCAATGTTTCTCAAACTTTGGTGTGAATAAAACTCACCTGAGAAATGTGTTAAAATGCAAGTTCTCAGGTCACAGCACCAAACTATGTTTGAAAATTTGAGAAAGAGCCCAGGAGAATTTGCACTTTTAACAAACACTTTGATTATTCTGATAATAACTGGTCACAGATCTACACTTTGAAATACACTGCCTTAAAGTTAGCAGAAAACACTGACATACATTAATAAACAATTAAGGCTTAACACATTATTATACTTTTCATATAATCTTCTTCCTCTGACAACTGTTATTACTTGCCCTCAAATGATCTATCAGTTGTGACATCATTAAGTACAAGCCAGACAGAAAATGTCTGAAAGGACAGTAAAATATTTGAGATCAATTTTGGAGAACTATTACAAGGATTTCTTAAATCTTTCCCACTCAGGTAGAAACTTCCAAATTAGAGTAGTTTATAAATGAGTAAATTGAGCACTTTCTAATTTCCTCAAAAGAAGCCCAAAATACTGTTAAGATAGGCTGAAAAATGAGTTGGCAAAATTCAGGGTAAGAGGAAATGCTTAATAAATCAAGAACACAAAAGTTGGGAGAACACATTTAAAATAGTAACTTTAGAATGAACACTAAGAGTTTTAGCCCACTAAAGTATTTTTTAAGAATCTATACATTGGGAAGCTGAGGCAGGCGGATCACCTGAAGTTGGGAGTTTGAGACCAGACTGACCAACATGGAGAAACCCCGTCTCTACTAAAAATATAAAATCAATCAGATGTGGTAGCGCATGCCTGTAATCCCAGCTACTTGGGAAGCTGAGGCAGGAGGATCGCTTGAGGCCGAGAGGCGAAGGTTTCAGTGAGCCAAAATTAATTACACCATTGCACCCCAGCCTGGGCAAGAAAAGCAAAACTCTGTCTCAAAAAAAAAAAAAAAAAAAAAAGAATGTACATATCCTTAATATTAAAGAGAATACTTTTCACACAGGGTGAAAACTGCATAGTAGTTTAAAAGGTAACTGAAACCACTTAAGTGTGATATTAATATTTCATTTCAGATGAGCAAACTAAAAAAAAAAAAAAGGAAACATTTAATGGGTGATTTTATGAATAAACTGAGTTTATTAGTTTATCTTTGAAATAGAATACTATTTCGGCTTATATTGCTATTATAAAATTCTTCCACATAATTTTAAAAATTAATTGACTTATTTTCCTTTCACCTTGTTGACCAGGATAATTTTTAATTTTATAATTGGACAGGTACCATTTTCTAAAAATCTGGGAAACTAACCACTACTAGGAATAAAAGCCTGGATTCTAGAATGATAAACATTAATGTGTTCTTTCTTTAAGGCTCAGATTAGGCATTAAAAGGAATCATGTATTTAAAGAAATAAGAAACTAACAAGTTAGATAAATAAAAAAAGGGTTTTACCAGACAAAAATGGGTTTTTTAAAAGTCCATAAATGCCTAATAGCAGCAGAATGAAGAGAATTAGACGCGTTCGCCTTAGGGAATCTAGGAGAGAAAGAAAAAGCCTTATATCAAATGACATTAATGAAATATATGACAGCTGAATGAAATGCAAATGTTAGGTTATTCTTGATAATCATATTTCATCAGATGCAATTTTGGAATCTGGCTTTCTTTTTCACAACTGCTATGATTTCCTGTAAGTACCCTATTATCAAAAACTTCATTAAGGCCGAGCATGGGGGCTCATGCCTGTAATCCCAGCAATTTAAGAGGTCAAGGCCAGAGGATCACTTGAGCCCTGGAGTTCAAGACAAGCCTGGACAACATGGCAAGATTCCACCTCTACAAAAATTAGCTGGGCGTGGTGGCACATATCTGTGGTACTAGCTACTCAGTAAGCTGAAGTGACTGATCACTTCAGCCCAGGAAGTTAAGGCTGCAATGAGCCGTGATTGCACCACTGCACTCTGGCTCAGGTGATGAAGCAAGACCATGTCTCAAAAAAAAAAAAACAACAACCAAAAAACCAAAAAACAAAGAAACAAAAACCTTTATTAAGCCATTCACACTTCCTATTCTCCAATTTGTTTCCTCTCTTGAGAAAGGAAAACCATCAGCAGTATCTCCAGTTCTACATAGATTAAGTTACAAATATAGTGGAATTTAATCAAAACAAAGATGGATGGTCTTAGAAAAGTTACTTAAAACTTAAACGTAGGACTGTAACTTCCTTTCAGTTAGTCTTCTCAAACATGGACTGTTTCAAGCCAACTTACCATTGGTTTTTTGTGTGAGTGCTTGAGCTTTCAGAAAACCTTCTGCAAAACCAGTTTTAAATGCATCTTGGTGAGCTTCAGGTATATTTTTGGTTTTCATGAGTTTGTCCAAACTCTCAACATCTGATCCTCTATCCCGCAAGAGAAACCCCTGAATACACAGACATCACATCAGTACTGGTTGACGACACAGTGACACTCCCCAACAATATTGTGACCACTCAAAAAAATTCACTAAAATTCTATAATTTTTACTGTTAATGTGAAGAAACAGATTAAGACTCAGCAGTGAATTAAACAATAACTAGGAAACTAATACTAGATCCTATTCCTGGATAAGTCAATTAATAATATAAAGAAAGTGGCATTATTCTCTGCTAGAATGCTATACTGAAAACAGATAGGTCACATATTATCTTAGGGTTTGATTGGATTAATGTTCATATCCCTTTATCTCTGCTAGAGGAAAAAAATCTCATTAATTTACTAAATGTCTACTAAGCACCATTCATATACTTGGCTTTATATAAGTTCTGAAGCTGTAAAGATAAATAAACCACTGATCTTAAAGTTTTCAGTCTACTGGAGAAAGATATGTGAATAGCTAAGTTTCTTAAATCACTGATATTATGTTAGAAGTATTATGTATGATGCTAAATAAAGGCTACCTCAGAAAGACAGGAAACGCCTTATATAAGAATAGGACATCTAAAACATGGAATAAACCACCATGAACTATCTGGCAGAGGCATGAAACAATAGCCTTCAGTGCTCAAAAACTATAAGCAATCTTATATAAGATTTCAATGCCAAGAGAGGAGAAGGGAAATGGAGGGGCATACTGAAAGGTGAGAAGAAAAACATGGCAGGTAGAGGCCAAAAGCATGAAATTCCCAGTGCATCAGGTGGAGGTAAGCAATAAAGAAGAGTAATGTAACTAGATCATCATTTTAGAAAGATTAATGGGTGGCAGTCTGGAGGCTGGACTGAACACAGCAAGACTAGAGGCAAGGAGACTAAACAAGTATTCATTAGAGTAATTTAGGCAAGAAATGGTTATAGCCCATCTATGACAGTGGAACAGATTTAAGAAATATTTAGGAGGTTGAATCAACAGGACTTTAGTAAATTAATGGATGTGGGAGATGAGGCAAGATGGACAAATGTAGGTTTAGCAGCCAGATTTTTAGCTTGGGTGGATGCTGCTCATTAATACAGAGAACACCTAAACAGGTGTATGTTTGTGGGAAAAAATCTAATAAGTGGAAAGGCAAGTCTGGAGCCCAGAAGAGTTTGTGGTATAATGATTACACAGGTTACTAATCCCTTATTATTAGTGAAAAGAAGGAAGAAAATCTACCAGCCAACAAAAGAAATCAGATATTGAAGCTCCTCATTGTTTTCAACAACTTGAAAGTATTTGCTTTTTGGATTATAAAAAGGTCTAATTACCTTCACAAATGATGGCGTTAGAGTCTGTGTTTCAGCTAATCTCTGGGAAGTGGACTGGAGACGTCGTGTTCTTGATTTCAAAGTTTTAAAACCCCGAGACTGTATGAAAACTAAATAAAACAATACCATTCACTGTCACTTTCAATTGTTACAGGAAAAGAAAAACACCCAAGATTCTAAAGTCTGACATCCTACCTGTATATCCTAGCCTATCTAATTTGCCTGATGCTTCACTATGTTTTCGTGTTTCTTTTTTTCTTTTTTTTTTTTTGTAGAGATGGGGTCTCCCTGTATTGCCCAGGCTGGCCTTGACCTCCTGGGCTCAAGCAGTCCTTTTCCCTCGGCCTCCCAAAGTGCTGGGATTAGGTGTGAGCACTTAAATCTCCCACGCCCAGCCTATATTTTTTTCTATCATCCTTTATTCAAAAGGAACTGTATTTTTATGTTGATAGGGGATAAAAGTAAATCAAGAAGTCAAAAGGTTATACAATATAATTTTTAAAACTGAGTATCAACTCTTTAAACTGTGATTTTTTTTTCAAAAAAAAAAAAAAAAAGAAAGGAAAAAAAGGCCAAGTGCAGTGGCTCATGCCTGTAATCCCAGCACTTTCAGAGGCTGAGGTGGGCGGATCCCAAGGTCAAGAGATCTAGACAATTCTGACCAACATGGTAAAACCCCATCTCTACTAAAAATACAAAAATTAGCTGGACGTGGTGGCGGGTGCCTGTAGTTCCAGCTACTTGGGAAGCTGAGGGAGGAGAAAAGCTTCAACCTGGGAGGTGAAGGTTGCAGTGGGCCAAGGTTGAGCCACTGAACTCTGGCCTGGCGACAGAGTCCATCTCAAAAAAACAAACAAAAACAAAAAACAAAACTTCAGCTAAGTAATTAAAATAGATTAAATCTACACAACTGATTTTTACATGTTTTTGGTAATTACATATTTTTTTTAAAAAAAGGTGTAAGTGTATCAAATTAGTGTTTTTTAATTCCTCAAGCCCCAATCTCACTTCCCAAAAGTATAATCTGTTAACAATTCTGACCACCCTTCTATGCATGTACATACATGCTCTTTCTATAAAAACTACTCTAGAAATAGTACCAAATTTTTTTGCAATTTTCATTTTTCTTGAATTTCTTTTTTTGAGATAGTTTTACTCATTGCCTAACAATAAGATGTATGTTATGTATTTGTCAGGATAAAACATTTATTGGGTTTGGAGAAACTGTAAATAAAACCTACTGCTAGAATACAAGAAAGCTACTGATTTTTATGCATTTATCTGGTATGGACAATGCAGTTAACTCTTTACTTGGAACAGCGTTGTGGATGATTTTCTAGAATTTTCTGGTAAACAATCATGTCACCTTTATAATTTTAACTATAATTTTACCCTTTCCTTTAATTTACATGTGGCTTATTTCATTTTCTTTTAAATTATCTTGTTCAGAATCTCCAAATTAATGCTGGAAAAAAATCAGGATACTACATGTTTATCAAATTAACAGAAACATAATAGATGTTCTAAGAAATTGTTAAAGTTTCCTTCTATTTTCAGCTTTCTAAGAGTTTTCAGAAAGCACAGCAAATAAAATATATCATGTCTTTTTATCGTACATTGCAATAATGACGTTTTTCTAATCAATTAATATGATAAATTGATCGATTTATTAATAATGTTAATTTACTTCTGTATTCCTTAATCATGATATAATACTTTTAGCACATTTCTAGACTTGCTTTCTTCAGATTTTATTTAGGATTTCTGTTGTTAAGTGAAACTGATCTATTTTGTTCCTCTGTCACGCTTGTGTGTGTGTATATACATATATACACATATACATATATACATATACACACACACACACACACACATATATACACATACATATATACACTTTATATGTATATACATATTCATACTACATACATATATGTATAAACATATATATATTTTTTAAGACAGGGTTTTGCTCTGTCACCCAAGCTGGGGTACTATTTTGTTTGTTTCCTTGGCATCAATGCTTAAACCAGCAGTCTCCACAGACAGACTTCTCTCGATACACTAACGCACACACGCACGCGCACGCACACACGCACGCGCGCGCACCTTATTAGAAAGGTGTTTTTTGCTAATTTACCTAAAGATTAAAGACCATCAGTTCTGTGACTGGCCCATTTCTGGCAATCTTCAACTATTTATTCTATCCCATCCCAGAGGCCACTTTTATTGAATCTGGGGCTAAGGATTTTCCTGAGGTCTAATGGAAGCAGAAGTACTTAACTCTTTCATGAGACTCTATGATTAGTCCTATGAAGGCAGAAAACGTCCTTTTCATTTACAACGATCACTATCACCTGACATCTATCGCTAGTGCCTAGTATTCAAAAATTATATGAATATATGAAAATCTCATTTTACTGTCAATTTGATGTCACCTATTTTACAACCCACTGAAAGTCCTCAAATTTCTAGTCCATTAATGAAACCCCTCTGTTGTTGCTCTTTTTCCTATATATATATATATATATATATATATATTTATTTTATAATTTCAAGGGGCTTTTGAAAGTGAGAATGAGTAAGCAAATGTGCTTAGTCAATTATTTTGAAACAAGTGTAGATAAGTTTCCTGGAGTTTGATTTATTGTGGTGCTATCACATTCAAAATTCAGCTCCTATATATTTTCCAGATTAAAAATTATACAGAAATATCCAAACTAATCAATTCCAAATGCTCTTTAAGTCCTGTGAACTGCAAATGAATGTTTACAATCATTAATACCATTAAGAAAAACAAATCAGACTACAGTAAATAAATCTATTATTTTTTCCAAAATAGCTATGGTTGTTGCTTCATACCTGGCCAGTACTGAAGATCTGAACAAATGCTTTGAAGAGCTCGTGAATGATGTCCATACAAGCAAGAGGAACGTAAGGTACTAAATATATCTAAGTTACCTGGAGGAAAATTGCAAAAAGTAAATTTTATAATTTCCAAACCAAAAAATCCTATGAAATATAAATAATTCTATCAAATATTAGGGAAATCACAATGTAAGTTTCAACTTATATTTATCCATGATATGACTGCTTTTATGAAAATATCTAAAGCATTGCTAATTTAACTACTTTATATCTCACAGTTCTTCAGTTTCCTAGCTATCACTTGTTAGTTAGATTATCTTTTTTATCTGGCATACAAATATAGCTGCTAATTAAACTAAATTCCAGTTAACAGTGATAATAGATGTACTGTGTTTAGGCTAAAATTACTTTTAGTTAAGAATATAAAGAGATAAAGAATTGCTATTTCTTAGAGAGAATTTCAAAAGTGGTATAATAAAACGCTGCAAATCATAGCTACCGTATCTTTCCCTCTTAAAGCTTCCCTAGTCATTGGGTATAAAGAAAGGTCAAGTCATGACTACTTCACTGATCCTTCCTAACTCCTCTTCTTGACTATGGTGTCTCATCCTATTTTACATCCAAGATCCTAGGGAAAAGGTCATCAGCAGCAACAACAGAAACAAACAGGGGTTATCATCTATTTGTGTGTCCCAGTTAGAATTCAGGGACTCTTCAAAGTGCCCTTAGCATCCAGTAAAAAATCCTTTCCTAATATCTCTGCCTGCCTAAATAAACCTAGCAAGCAGCTGGTGTGATGAGGAACAATCTTAAGAGTAAATGTAAATATGTAGACTAGAAGAGCAGTAGGAGTAGGAATAATAATAGCAACATAATAACAATAAGAATTGTATTCTACTGAACACTTACTAAGGGCCAAGTATTTTAGAAGAAGGCAAATTAGACAGAGGCAAATTTTTAGTCTAAGCCGTCAAACTCAAAACCATTTCATTTTTCCTCACACTTAACAGTTTTTTATGTGCTTACATTGAAATAAAGGCAAAGAAAGGGTAAAGAATTAGTTAATGAATTAAGTTTATACAAAGTACAGCTTCAAATCAAAACTTCATTGTAAATTATTCAAACCTGCTATTTTGTTCCTGGACTTGGAAAAACTCATAAAGTTGACATCCCTTTTCAACAGACTAGTACGAACCCACTTATTATAATACCATACTGTTACGAGATTCAAATAAAAAAATACGTAGACATTCCATAAAATGGATAATGACTTCTTTTTATCAATGTATTCTCAGAGATTAAGTATGTTTCCTGGAATTAAATAAAAGTGTGTCACCTAAAATTAAAACAAACACCACTCCCCATTCTTCTAAATGCAATGTGGTATGCTGAATTGGATCCTGGAAAAGAAAAAGGACACTTGCAGAAAAACAGTGATTTGGTAAAAACAAATTCTGTTGAAATTCAAATAGTCTGTAGTTTAGTTAAAAATACTGTACCAGGCAGAGTGTGGTGGCTCACACCTGTAATCCCAACACTTTGGGAGGCTGAGGCAGGCAGACCACGAGGTCAGGAGTTTGAGATCAGGCTGACCAACATGGTGAAACCCTATCTCTACCAGGAATATAAAAATTAGCTGGGTGTGGTGACTACTCAGGAGGCCGAGACAGGAGAATTGCTTGAACCTGGAAGGCAGAGGTTGCAGTGAGCCAAGATAATGCCACTGCATTCAAGCATGGGTGACAGAGTGAGACTCCCGTCTCAAAAAAAAAAAATTGTACCAATGTTAATTTCCTAGTTTTGACAAATGTCCCATGGTTATATAAAATGTCAAAATGAGGTGAAGCAAAATTCTGTACTATCTTTGCAACTTTCCTGTAAATCTAATACTATACCAATATGAAAAACTGCAAAAATAAAAAACACCTAAAAAACTTATGAAAGAGCCCAGCCCACAGTAAATGTTAATAAATGGTATCTATAATTAACAGTGCTAAAATATTTAATTAGAACAAAAAATACATTAACATACCATATTTATTTTCAAAGAAGGATTGTGCAGAGACATGGGATGTATGCCAACGGGAAGAAATGTTTTTGCCTTTACAAAATCCAGGAAGTAGATTTTCTACTAGCTGATCAATCTGTCCAATCTTTAGTTCAGATAATCCAAGGTCCTTTAAGTTAAATGAAGGCTGTAAAAGATTGGGTCAACCAAGTATGCATTAACATTATCAAGATATTTAAAACAATTGGATTTTAAAAGTCTAACAAATATATTTCCTTTAATATTTAAAAATAAATTGATGCAAATATTTTTAAAGTTCGTTTTACTGAGGTCAGTCAAACAAGGTTTGACATAGGTTAAAAAATTATATTCCCAATGGTATCCTTAAACAAAGAGAAGACATTTCAGTATGAATGAGAAAAAAAAATTTTTTTCTAATCAGACCTAAACCACTACTAAGCTAAGCATTATGGTTCACAGAATCAAGTGAAATGGATGATATTTTTTCCTTCTCTCCATACAAGCGTACTCTGATCAAGAGCTAGTCTATCAACCAACAGTCAAGCATCTATAATGACAAGAGTGTAAGAGTAACTGCCTGCACGGTTATAAAGTATGTTATATAAGGTCAGGGGGATTTTCCCCAACAGTGTAGAACTGATTGGAGGATAATAGTAAGGTTCTTGAATTGGGGAAATTCCATTCAAATTATAATCTTCATCAGTCCATGGAGCTTTTAAGCTTCCTCCAAGTCCCTAAGTGGCCACAGGCAAAAGCCCACTTGACAAGGAAGTAGTATGCTTGGTTACCACGGGACAGCTCACTCCTCTGGCCTCACTGCTGAGATCCTTCCTTGAACTCAGAGGTTCTAAAGTTACCCATATCTTCTAATGGGGAAGAAAACTAAAGTCAAACCTGTGTGAAAATCAGGCAAAGAAAGTCTAAAATTCACAAAAATGTGTGAACACATACCTACCTTTAAACAACAGGATAGGGATTAGTTATTCTCTTGTCCATATGAGCTGAAAGTGAGGCACTTAAAGGCAAGTAACAATTACATGTTACTCAAACCCAAAACAGCTAAGGTGGGAGGACTGTTTGAGGCCAGGAGTTTGAGACCAGCCTAGGAACATGGTAAGACATCATCTCCACAAAAAATTTGAAAATTCACTGGGCATGGTGGTATACGCCCACAGTACAAGCTACTTGGGAAAAATGTTTGAGCCCAGGAGTTGGGGGTTGCAGTGAGCTATGATAGTGCCACTGCACTTCAGCCTGGGCTACAGAGGAGAGACCCTGGCTCTAAAAATAAAAATGTTTTAAAAAGAGGCATGGACATGGATTATATAACTCTGGAGTGATGTCTAGGAATACGGTACATGTTTTTTTACTAGCTATAACTTGTATTCCTAGAATTCATTTTCTCAATACTAAAGTGACTATAAAAAAATACACCTTATTTCACATAGTAAGGATCAAAGGCAGAGATCATGCCTTACTCATCTACATATCCTAGCATATATCATGATGGGCACACAGTAAAAGACAGTTAAAGGCATGACAAAATAAAATATTTAGAACTACTTTTTAAGCTATTAAAAATGATAGATGAAGAAGACTTAGGGAAGGGGTCAAACAAAAAGCCATCCAAGGGTCTGGAATATCTCAAAAAGTTCAGGGAAAGAAAAAACTAGAGATAGGTACGGGCAAACTGTGAAGAGCCGTGTTTGAATTTAATTCCCTAAATATGATTAGTTTTGTCTTACGGAAGAAAACAGAGGACTAAGGAAGATAGACTGGACTAGCATGCTGGCTCACGCCTATAATCCCAACACTATGGGAGGCTGAGGTGAAAGGACTGCTTCAGGCCAGGAGATCAAGATCAGCTTGGTCAAGAAAGCAAGACCCTGCCTCTACAAAAACTTTAAAAATGATAAATAAAGAAGCTAGACTGGATGAGAAAGAAGGCTGATGGAACAAGTGAAAGATGGCAAGAACCTGAACAAAGTGTGACTAAGAAGGATAGACAAAACAAATCATAGACAATAGGCATCTGAAGAAACGCGCAGGGTATAGGGATTGAGAGAGAGAAGGGTTCTGGACAAATGTGCCAGTTTTCAGTTGGTTGTGTCCTAGCTCTTCTTCATCCTTTTTTCTGGCTCCATGACCGTGGATCTGTACCCTTTGAATATTTTTCCTTTGCCAACTGAAACAGTGTTAAGCTTTGTCAGTAAGTCACTGAAGATACAGTGTAGGAAGAGGGGTTGTGATTCCTGGTTCTGGTATGCTCACTCAGTATGGAATGCACTGGCGTGATCTCAGCTCACTGCAACCTCTGCCTCCTGGGTTCAAACAATTCTCATGCCTCAGCCTCCCGAGTAGCTGGAATTAAAGGCAAGCCCCACCACACTTGGCTAATTTTTTGTATTTTTAGTAGAGATGGAGGTTTCACCATGTTGGCCACGCTGGTCTTGGACTCCTGACCTCAAATAATAATTCCAAGATCATCACAGGTGTCTATAACACCCACGGTTTCTAGAATATCTGGTTCCTGTCAATTGTACAGTTCCACCAAACCCCGGCTCCTGGAGTGCACAATGGCCAGCAGGACCTAGCAGTTTCCCCTGGCACCACTCATATAACAGCTTCTCTAGTAGGACACATCCCCAGGAACAGCTTTCCCCGGTATCCTACAGGGCAGACTTCCCAGATTTCCAGCAAGTTCCACTGGCATGACGTCACACCAACTTCTCTACCGTTCAGTGAGCCAAGACCATGCCTTCGACAACAAGGTCAGGATCTCAGCCTGGGGGTGGAGAACTCTTTCTGACTCTATCTCAGCCCTAGAAGTATTAGCTGCTCCCTAAATCTGATGGTCTTTTTTAATTTTTTTAAGTTTTCTTTACTTCTTAAATCCCTAGCTATTCCAATCCTCCGTAAAAAGTTTTTTTTAGATTAAACCAAAAGATGACATTATATATATATATATAATATATATGTGACAGTCTGACCCTGTCGCCCAGGCTGGAGTGCAGTGGCACGATCTCGGCTCACTGCAACCTCTGCCTCCTGGGCTCAAGCAATTCTCCTGTCTCAGCCTCCTGAGTAGCTGGGACTATAGGCATCTGCCACCACACCCAGCTAATTTTTGTATTTTTAGTAAGATGGAGTTTCACTACATTGGTTAGGCTAGTCTCAAACTCCTGACCTCAGGTGATCCACCTGTCTCTGCCTTCCAAAGTGCTGGGATTATAGGCATGAGGCACTGTGCCCAGCAGACATTAAATTTTTATACTAAACTTTTACTGTTCAAATGACTATGTGGTTTCTCTTTCCTGGTTGAACTCAGAGTGATAAAGGACTAAAGCCGCAGTAAGACCAATAACTCACTTTTGGGTATATTAAATTGGAAGTCCCCGGAGCCTATCCGAGGAAAATGTCTAGATAAATTACTCAAAACTTTAAAGTAACTTTACAGTTGAAAATGTATTTGGGAGTTATATACAGAGAGATGTTAACTGAAAATATGAAAGTGGTGGCCAGGCACAGTGGCTCACACCTGTAATCCCAGCACTTTGGGAAGCTGAGGCGGGTGGATCACCTGAGGTCAGAAGTTTGAGAACAGCCTGGCCAACATGGTGAAACCCCATCTCTACTAAAAATACAAAAAAATTAGCCAGGCATGGTGGAGGGCACCTATAATCTCAGCTATTTGGGAGATTGAGGCAGGAGAATCACTTGAACTTGGGAGGCAGAGGTTGCAGTGAGCCGAGATCGTACCACTGCACTCCGCCTGGGCAACAAGAGTAAAACTCCATCTCAAAAAAAAAAAAAGAAAAAGAAAATATGCGAGTGAGAATACAACCTGGGAGAAAGTGAAAATTAGGAGGGGCATGGTGGCTCATGCCTGTAATCCCAGCACTTTGGGAAGTCAAGACTGACGGATCATTTGAGGTCAGGAGTCCGAGACCAGCCTGGCCAACATGGTGAAACCTCCATCTCTACTAAAAACACAAAAAATTAGCCAGGTGTGGTGGGGTATGCCTGTAATTCCAGCTACTCGGGAGGCTGAGGCACGAGAATTGTTCAAACCCAGGAGGCAGAGGTTGCAGTGAGCTGAGATCACGCTACTGCATTCTAGCCTGGGCAACAGAGTGAGACTCTATCTCAAAAAAACAAACAAACAAACAAATTCATCATCAAAGTAGTATCACTCAATTTAAGGGAGTATTTGCAAAGTAAGAAAGGTCAAATGCAAATGATAAGTTGAGAGATACAGGGTTTGAGAGACACACAGTTTTTTTTTTTTAAAGGCCTATATTTAACACTAAGGAAATCAGCACTAACTTCAGTTAAACAAGTCTGAAAAATGGTAAAAGTAGTAGCCAAATTTTAATAGAATGCAGTGTGAATACACACACAGAAAATGTATGGCATGACAAATTCATAACACTACTAAATGAGCAAACCAGAATCTAAATCCACATGTGCAGTAGTATCCAACTATTATAAAATATAAAAAGTTTAGGAGAAAAAGATATATGAAATCTAAGTATAAAATGTTAACAGCCTTATCTCTGGAAAAGAATATCATTCAAAAGATGAATTCTGTTTCTTCTACCTACACTAATACTTTCCAAAATTTGTAAAACGAACGTAATTTTGCTGCATGTACCAATTTTGATACTGATAATGTTTTCAGTTGTAAGGCTCTCTTGGCCTATAATTCTGAAGAACAGTATCAGTAGTAGAGTAGAAAGAAAATGGACTGTGTACAGAAAAAGGCAATAAGAGCTAGGCAAACAGTACAAAAGGAAGCATAAGGTGACAAAGACAAACTTCTCATCTAATTAAACTTTTATCCCAAGACTAACTCTACAACCTCCTCAAAAGCAAGCTCTTTTCAACTCCTCCTCTACCATCCTTTGCCATTAGCTCCTGATATCGGAACCAAGAACATAACCTATTTATGAGTTGAAGAGGCTTTGGAAACTTAATGACAGATTATACCATCTTTTCCATGAAAAATGTATCCTGAGCTTGTAAGCAACTATCTTATTAATGAGCCTTGTAAATACAGTTCTTAGGTTTATAATTTTCAATATCCTAGGAAACACTGATTTTATAATTATACGAATACTGAAAGTACAGTGTCCCAGCTTATGTATTTCACTTTCCAGTACCTATATTTTGATTGTTCAATTATACTGAAAGCTCTTATAAGGCAGTAGATGATAATTTCTATTTTATCTTCCTTGAAACTTGGGAGGTAATTATGGTGAGTTACCAGTGGGTTCACTGCTACTGCTAAAGAACACAAGAGAGTATCTGACTGGTATCACACAATCTAGGAGGTACTAATACCAAGTATGATGCCAAATGAAAATTAAAAAAAATAATAAATGTCTAAATATCTTTTCAATATGTATAACAAAAGCCAGAAATATTTTCAATTACAAAGAAGATTAAGCTGAAGGCAGAAATCACTGCTACAAATGCCTAAAGAAAGATACTTCATCCAACATGACTAATAATACAGTTGACCCTTGAACAACACAGACTAGAGCTGCACAGATCGATACGTGGACTTTCTTTCGTCTCTGCCACCAGAGACAGCAAGACCAACCCCTCCTCTTCCTTCTTGGACCACTCAACTTGAAGATAATGAAGATCTTTATGATGGTCCACTTCTACTTAATAAATGGTAAGTATATTTTCTTTTCCTTATGATTTTCTTAATAATCCTTTCTTTTGGCCGGGTGCGGTGGCTCACACTTGTAATCCCAGCACTTTGGGAGGCCAAGGCAGGTGGATCACGAGGTCAAGAGATCAAGACCATCCTAGCCAACATGATGAAACCCCGTCTGTACTAAAAATGCAAAAATTGGCTGGGCATGGTGCCTGTAATCCTAGCTACTTGGGAGGCTGAGGCAGGAGAATCACTTGAACCTGGGAGGTGGAGGTTGCAGTGAGCTAAGATGGTGCCACTGCACTCCAGCCTGGGC
The DNA here is from genome assembly GCA_963573385.1 of Cacajao melanocephalus. Taxonomy (NCBI): domain Eukaryota; kingdom Metazoa; phylum Chordata; class Mammalia; order Primates; family Pitheciidae; genus Cacajao; species Cacajao melanocephalus. The sequence continues at coordinate 83,605 of CAUYLG010045639.1, read as the reverse complement.
GACAGAGCGAGACTCCATCTCAAAAACAAAAAAACATTTTCTTTTCTCTATCTTACTTTATTGTAAGAATACAGTACATATTGTCTTCATGACACTGAAAAAAAGAATACAGTACATAATACATAAAATATACAAAATATATGATAATGGACTCTTTTTATCAGCAAGGCTTCCCAGTCAATAGTAGGGTATTAGTAGTTAGGTTTCTCAGGGAGGGTCAATATCCTTAATCCCTCATTTGTTCAAGAGTCAACTGTATATCAAAAAGGCTTTTTCACACAACCAGGATAAATACTTACCTCACTGCTGGGAGCCTCATGCTCAGGAACCACATCTCTATGTTGGTTTTGAGAAACTGACACTCCACTGACAGAAACAGAAGTGTTTTTTGGTGAGCGGAAGGCACTGATGAGATGACTCAGAGGAACTGTAACCTAGAAAAAGATACAAGTTAAAAATTAAGTAGTTTTTTTTTTTAAATAAACAGAACAATCTTTTTCTTCTCAGGATTTGTAAAGTGTTAAACACACACTATGTATCAACCCTGTATACTAAAAACTGTAAGTACTCAGATTAACTGCTGGTGAGAAGAAATTGGTATATTCTTTTAGGATATTATTCTGGACATATAAATCAAAAGTATCAAAAATACATAAATTTCTTCTTTCCAGCAATCCATCTTCTAGGAATTTATTCTAAGGAAATAATCTGACAAGTGCTTGCACATGGATAGAGAACAACTCTCATTGAAACATTTTTAAAACAATAAAAAGATGAAAACATCCAGCATTAGAGGAGCAGCAAAATAAAAGATACCACTGGTCAGGTGCAGTGGCTCACACCTGTAATCCCAGTACTTTGGGAAGCCGAGGTGGGTGGATCACTTGAGGTCAGGAGTTCAAGACCAGCCTGCCCAACACGGTGTAACCCCGTCTCCACTAAAAGTATGATTAGCCAGGCTTGGTGGTGGGCACCTGTAATGCCGGCTACTTGGGAGGCTGAGGCAGGAGAATCACTTGAACCTGGGAGGCGGAGGTTGTGTTGAGCCAAGATTGCACCATTGCACTCCAGGAGTGAAAACTCCATCTCAAAAAAAAAAAAAAAAAAAAAAAGTAAGTATATATCCAGAATGCTATACTTCTCAACTACCACAATGCCACCATGATATGCTAATTCACCATCATCAATATGTGATTGTTTGCAATAGTTTCCTAAATACTCTCCCTGCTCTGCTCTTAACCAGCTGCAGTGTATTCCCAAAAGAGAATAAAAGTGATCGTATTAAAATCGAAGTCAGTTCACATCACTCCTCTGTTCAAGCCCCTCCAATGGTTTCGGTTCTCCAGTAAGAGTAAATGCCAAAGAAAGTCCTAACAACGTGACCTATAACACCTTCCATGGTTTCTCTTCATTACTTCTCTGAATTTATCTACTATGCTCTCCTTCCTTCTCTCTGCTCCAATCCAACTGGCCTCCTTGCTGTTCCTGAAAATTCATGAATAATCACACACTGTTTAGCATATAATCAAGAAATAACTGTAAGTATCCTTTGTGATGCAGCCCAAGCAGCTGCTCTGCCTATGGAGTAGCCATTCTTTACTCCTTTACTTTCTTAATAAGCTTGCTTTCACTTTATAAACTCTCTTGAATTCTTGTTCAAGATCCAAGAACTCTCTCTTGGGGTCTGGATCTGGCCCACTTCCAGTAAAAATACCAACGTTTATCTCCTCCAAAACTCAAGTTTGAGTTGAGAACAACGGCAAATTTAGTTGCCACTGTAATCCCGTTAAGAGGTGGGACCTTTAAGAGGCATTTAGTTCAGGAGAGCTCTGCCCTCATCAATGGACTAATGCCATTGTTGTGGGACACAGACCATTTAATAGCTGAAGACAAGAAAAAAAAATAGATGAAGACAAGAACGATTTAGAATCTGCTCAAAATTTCAGACTTCTCATCCCATGGATAGACATGGATACACAAATTTGTGACATATTAATGAATAAAGCAGACTGTAAAACTACCTTAAGTACGCGTACCTGTGCTTGTCTACAGAAAAAAAAACTGTGAAAGAATTCATTCTAAGATATATATCCCTGAGTAATGAGATTACGGTGATTTATATTTTTAGCATTTTTAGCAAAAAACATGGATTTGTTTTAAGGCTTCTCAAGGGAAGCAATGTATCATTTTCAAAGTCAGAAAGAAACAGTAAGTTCCTTACTCACAGCCTGGGGGCATTAAAAAGAAAAAACAAACAGTAACTTCTTCTGAAACTTTAAAAATGATTGAATCATTTCAAGATACAGATTTTCTGCCTATTTATTTGAAAAGGTTTATTTGAATTAGTTTTGTCTCTTTTCATTCACAAAAGTATTTAGGATTGAGCTCTTCTCAACAAAAACGTTTGTTGGGCCGGAGAGGTGGCTCATGCCTGTAATCCCAGGACTTTGGGAGGCTTAAGAGGGCTGATCACCTGAGGTCAAGAGTTCGAGACCAGTCTGGCCAACATGGTGAAGCCCTGTCTCCACTAAAAATACAAAAATTAGCTGAGCGTGCTGGCACATGCCTGTAATCCCGCTACTCCAGAGGCTGAGGCAGGAAAATTGCTAGAACCCAGGAGGTGAAGGTTGCAGTGAGCCGAGATCACACCATTGCACTCCAGCCTGGGCGACAGAGCAAGACTCCACCTCGAAAAAAGAAAAAGTTCATTTTCTGTGTCTTCCTTTTACCATTTAATTTCAAGTGTATTCAACCAATTGATCAACCAGGAATTCCAAATGTGTTGACCATCTTTCAAAGCAAGAAATGCCTGAGTTCCCACCATATCTGAGCCCTGTTAAGACTGCCTATAGTAACTAAAAATCCTTATCATCTCTACCAATATCACATACTACTAACTCTCCATCCAGTTGATGGGAAATTGTCCTAAAATCAGGCCTCTTAATGTGAACTAAAGAAAAGAGTTTAGTTTCAAAAACTTTAACATGATATTCAATAGACCATGTCAGACCTCTTTAACAAACAATTGCTAGGACTCCTCCAGACACTGTCATCTTGGTAAATAACACCTTCAATGCATCCATCTGCTCAAACCCAGAAACACCTCTTTCCATCATCTCTCAAATCTGATCCCTCATGCAATTCCACTTTCTTTAAAACATATCTCATTCTCTTCTTTCCATAACCTTTGCAACCGCCTTAATGGGGGGGTATCTTCAACTGATAACACTTCCATTCTTGCCCTCTTCTATTCTCCATACGGCAAAAAGCCAGAGTCTTTTAAAAATGAAAATCTAATGTTTTAAAACTTTCAATGGTTCCCACTACCACTGAAAATGAAACCAGCCATAACATATCCTTAACTCCCTGTATGATCTGCCTCAAGTCTTTTCTCCAACCTCTTTTGTCTAAATAGCCACACCAGCCTTATGCCTGCGATACCTGTTCACTCTTCGCCTGGCTAAGTCCTACTCATATTTACTTACTATCAATATTAAGAGAAGATTCCACATTTGCTTTGCTCACCTGGTACATAACTGATGCTCAATAACAAGCAACTGCTTCAATTTATTAGCCAATATTAGCATCAAAAAATTAAAAATTCTTAAAATGAGGGGGAGTAAAAGTTACACAAAGAAACACAATCATATGTTTAAACCAAGAGCGTTTATTTTCTTAAAAATAATTTTTAAACAAATTTCAATGTTTTAAAAACTACCTTTTTTTTTTTTTTTTTTTTTTTTTTTTAAATAAAGACGGGGTTTCACCATGTTGGTCAGGCTGGTCTTGAACTCCCGACCTCAGGTGATCTGCCCGCCTTGGCCTCCAAAGTGCTTGGATTACAGGCCTGTGATAAGATTTTTTTTTTTTTTTTGAGAGTTCTTACAGTTTGCAAAGAAGTAGTTTTTAGGCCGGGCGTGGTGGCTCACGCCTGTAATCCAAGCACTTTAGAGGCCAAGGCGGGAGGATCACCCGAGGTCGGGAGCTTAAGACCAGCCTGACCAACATGGTGAAACCCCAATCTTAAAAAAAAAAAAGTGAAAAAATATATATATGTGTGTGTGTGTGTGTGTATATGTATATATATATCACGATGTTACCATCAAAAAAAGAAACTGGAATGAAGCAAGAATAAAACATTGTCACAAGTGATTACCCACAAAAGGTGTAATGAAAACCTTTGAAATCATTTTTCTCTTCACTACCTTTTGTTTTACAAAACAATAAGGACGAGGCTCGGAAGTACATACATTAGTTATTTCTGTAAAAAGAGCAAAAAAAATGCATGACTTGCCATTCAAATCATTATACCATGTTTGGGTTAAATTTAAATTCCACTTAAAAGGAAAGAAAAAGCAGGGGATCAGGGTTGTGAACACTAAAGCCAGTGGAAAGTCAGAAGAAAAGGGAACATTAGCCGCTCTCTTTACACCTACGGTGGAGACAGTTCCCCAGTCCCCATCCCCGAACGCCGGACACTGAACAAAGCCGGACGGATTCTCTAGCAAAAATTCCATTCAATCAGTTCGATAAGCCAGGGTCTCTCTCTCTCCATCACGCTCACATCCCGCCTCTGCCCCTAACAGCTTCATCCTCAGCCCTGAAGTTTCGGGCCCACTCTCAGCGTTGTCCGCTGATCCACTCCACAATCACGGGACTAGCGATGAGTTAATCGCTTCCTTCCTAGAGTCTCTTTAGAGAAATCGCTCCCACGAACGCAATATGCAAACACCCGCGGGCAGGTCGGAAGGAAAAAAAAAAGGACTGAAAGCTGGGCTCACCTGGGGTTGCACCGTGCTCGACAAGGAAAACATCTCCTGCGGGCCCTCAGCGACCTCACGCGCCTGCCGAAACTGCCCCTCTGCTCCTGGCCCGGCGGGGAGGCGCTGAGCCCTTCTTTTTTCCTTTTTCTCCCCCTCGTTGCCCCTCACTCCTCCCAGACACGGAAAATGGCCTCCCCTTCCTACAGCTACTGCAACGACAGACAATCCGCCCCGGAAGACGAGGCGCTAACGCAACAGTACTTCCGGGGCAAGTGGGGGCCCTCCCCGACGAGTGCCTACGCGTTCTTGGCAGCCCCAATGTAGTTGTTATTTGCAAGGAACATTACTTGTAAACGTATTTATAAGTCCCCAAAGGTCTTTAGCTGTTTTTGTTTGTTTGTTTTTTTAGACAGAGTCTCGCTTTGCCGCCAGGCGCCAGGCTAGAGTGCAGTGGCGTGATCTCGGCTCACTGCAACCTCCGCCTCCCGGGTTCAAGCAATTCTCCTGCCTCGACCTCCCAAGTAGCTGGGACTACAGGCGCCCGCCACCACCCCCGGCTAATTTCCTCTTCAGACTTTCTATAGCTTCCTTATGAAATCTTCTGACCAGGTCTTGAGCAATAAGGTCTTTTGCTACAATTTAGTGCTCTTTCCCTCACACTAAATAGAAAATTCTCCCTGTTGGTTCTGATCTGTTTGTCAAGCAAATTACATCCTGGGAAAACCTCAGATGACAGGAGCGGCCACCCGCTTCCTGCCCATCCAGTTTCTCCACATTCTGTGCCTTCTCTAGCTTCCAGACCTCATCCCTGGCCGTCGCTGTACTAGAGTCCGAACTGGTTTCTACACCTCTAGCGGGTGCGAGGTCGTGTCTGGGAGAAGGACCGCTTCCCACCAGCCTCACTAGGAGGCCGGGAGAAATCTCTTCAAATCCTGCAATTTAGAGTCCAGTCCCAGTCGTCTCGTTTCTGGTCGGTCCAGAACTGTTTGTCCCTCCTCCCTGATGACGCATGATGTCAGTGGGGCCGCGGTCACCGCCCACGAAGAGTCTACCGCTGTGGAGTCGGGGCTTTCCCGGCGTCCAAGCCCGGCCGCGTCTGCTGAGGGGAGGCGACGAGGGCGGGACGCAGCGGCGCGGTGACGTCAAGGCCGCGCGCGGCGTGGGCGGAGCCTCACTTTGAACTCAGTTGGCGGGAGTGGCTGCTGGCAGAGAGGCGGTGGCGGCGGGTTCGCTGTAGGCTGACCAGCGATGGAGCCCACCGCAGGGAGCGAGAAGGTTGCTGGAGGAGGCGCGGCTACCGAGGAGGGCATGAATAGGATCCCAGTGCCAAGACCGCCCTCCATTGAGGAATTCAAAATAGTGAAGCCCATTAGCCGGGGCGCCTTCGGGAAAGTGTATCTAGGGCAGAAAGGCGGCAAATTGTATGCAGTAAAGGTAGGAAGTCAAGGAGGAGCAAAGGAAGGGGTCAGGCCCTTCGGCCCTCCTTCTTGTCCTCCCGTCGTGGGCAGGCCCCGGGGCTGCTGGAGCGGGGAGTCTGGGTGGCCCGACTTGCTGAAGCCTGCAGAGCCCTGCGAGCTGACTTCTTTTGGGGACGACATCAGCGGTCGGGTCGGGTGTCTCGCCTCTGCTCCGCCCTTCCCTCCATATCTCGGATGCCCAGTGAGAACAGCAAAGTTTGACCCCCTTCTCTCTGCCCAGCGTTAGCAAATGAGGAAACTGAGGACAAAGGGACTTGACCGAGGTGATTACATCGGCCTTAGTTCAACATGAACTTAAAGCTAAAGCCCTGATTCGTAGTCTCACCCAGACTTGAGTCAGATTTCTAAATCCAAAAGGTTTTTAGTAATTCGTGGTTTTGTTTACCTTGTTTGCTTTGACGTGCAGAATCGCCGAAATTTTTCTACCATAGAAGAGTGATTCGTTTGTAGGCACTGATGACTTTTTAATTTAACTCTTAACCAGGAGGAAGATGCGCTGTTTTCTGATAAGTCTTTAATAATTCTTTTTTAAGACGGAGTCTTGCTCTGTCGCCCAGGCTAGAGTGCAGTGGCACGATCTCGGCTTACTGGAACTTCTGCCTCCTGGGTTCAAGCGATTCTCCTGTCTCAGCCTCCCGAGTAGCTGGTATTACAGGCGCGCTTCACCACGCCCGGCTGATTTTTGTATTTTTTTAGTAGAGATGGGGTTTCACCATGTTGTTTTCACCCTGTTGGCCAGGCTGGTCTCGAGCTCCTGACCTCAGGTGATTCCGTCCACCTAGGTCTCCCAGTGTGCTGGAATTACAGTCTTGAGCCACCGCGCCTGGCCCTGTTCTTAATTTTTTTTCTTTATTTTTTATTAATTTATTTATTTTTGAGACAGTTTTGCTCCTGGCGCCCAGGCTGGAGTGTAGTGGCGTGATCTCAGCTCACTGCAACCTCCGCCTCCAGGGTTCAAGCGATTCTCCTGCCTCAGCCTCCTGAGTAGCTGGGATTACAGGCGCCCGCCACCATGCCAGCTAATTTTTTGTATTTTTAGAAGAGATGGGGGTTTCATCATGTTGGCCGGGCTGGTCTCGAACTCTTGACCTCAGCCTCCTCCCACCTCAGCCTCCCAAAGTGCTGGGATTACAGCCATGAGCCACCGCACCTGGCATTATGAAATTTTTGTGTTAGTATTACCTATTCGTTTGATGTATCTTCTGGATTCTTTTTACTCATTTGGCCTTTGCCAGGATTGAGTTTGGAATAGTCATTAAATTTGTAACTGTCACTTCCAGGTTATATTCTAGCTTTACAGTTTGATGTAGATTAAGATCTACCAAAAGATCTCATTAAGTGAGCGCATTGTTTTCTCTTCAAATCTTCTATTGTGAAATCTAGAATGCACTTTTATGTAGAGTAGGTTGAAATATGTCCTAAGCCGATCCTTTGTCCATGCAGCAGTGTGTATCATTCTAACATTCGACATGTATCAAGCTGTTCTGTCCATTCTTGGTACTCATCCATTCCTGTGGTTTCACATTACTCACATTGCTGCACTGAGTGAAGGCGGTAAAGGAAATGGGAAACCAGCAACCCATCAGTGGGATTTCAACTTCCTATTGGACATTGTCAAGTGAATATCTATCACACACCTCCAAATTATACCTGCCTAACCTTAACCAATTCTCTCCACCTAACTGCCTAAACTCTGAACCTCCTGTATTTTCTCTCTCCATTTAATAGCACCACTGTCATCCCTGACCTTCAGACTAGAAACCTGAATCATTTTAAATTTATTTCATTTCTATGTATCTCTCAGTGTTCCTGTCAACTTTCATCTCCTTTAGTCATTCTTTTTACCCATTTCCATTCCCAAGTGCCTGTCCAAGTACAGGCTTTCACTTTTCCCCCTATTTGTTTACTTGTAAAGGTACAGGCTGGGTACAGTGGCTAATCCCTGTAATCCCAGCACTTTGGGAGGCCAAGGCGGGTGGATCACCTGAGGTCAGGAGTTCGAGACCAGCCAGGCCAACATGTTGAAATCCCATCTCTACTAAAAATACAAAAATTAGCCAGGAGTGGTGGTGCCTCCCTGTAATCCCAGCTATTCAGGAGGCTGAGGCAAGAGAATCACTTGAACCCGAGAGGCAGAGGTTGCAGTGAGCTGAGATTGCACCAATGTACTCCAGCCTGGGTGACAGAGCAGGACTCTGTCTCAAAAAAATTAAATTAAATTAAATTACATTTTAAAAAGGCCAGGCATGGTGGCTCACGCATGTAGCCTGTAATCCTGCACTTTGGGAGGCCGAAGTGGGCTGATCACCTGAGGGTCAGGAGTTCAAGACCAGCCTGGCCAACATGGTGAAACCCCCATCTCTACTAAAAATATAAAAATTAGCTGGATGGTGGAGTGCACCTGTATTCTTAGCTATTCAGAAGTCTGAGGTAGGAGAATAGCTTGAACTCAGGAGGTGGAGTTTGCAGTGAGTCGAGATCATGCCACTGCATTCTAGCCTGGGAGACAGGGCGATGCTCTATTAAAAAAAAAAAAAAAAAAAAAAAAAAGGTACAATTCAGTGGCTTTAGTAAATTAAATAGTTGTATAACCATCACCACAGTCCAATTTTAGAATATTTCCATTGCTGGAAGACCTCTTCTGCTCGTTTACAGTGACTACCCCATTAACACTCTCAGCCCCAGATAACCACTAATCTACTTTCTGTCTTTATAGGTTTCCCATTTTCGGACATTTCATATAAATGGAATTATACAATAAGTGATCTTCTGCATCTGGTTTTTTTCATTTGACATGACGTTTCTGAGGTTCATCATGCTTTATTTCCCTATAGTCTGTTGGAAGAGCCTCCTAACTAGAATCATTATCTTTGTTTTTTCATTCATTCTTTACACGTAAACTTACATGTAAACTCAAGTTCAAACTCCTTAGAAAAGCAGTCATGTCCATAGTTCTGGCTCCGTATTTCCACTGTATCATCCTCATACCCTGTCTTTTAGCCACAGCAGGCAATTGGTTAGTCCCTCAATGCTGTGCATTTTCTTGCTTCTGTGCTTATGTTTATGCTGGTTCCTTCTTAAGTGCTTTTCTTCCACCCTTTTCTGCCCTTCACCTATTTTTTTTTTTTTTAAGATGGAGTCTTGCTCTGTCACCGAGGCTGGAGTGCAGTGGCAGATCTCAGCTCACTGCAATCTCCGCCTCCCTGATTCAAGAGATTCTCTTTCCTCAGCCTCCCAAGTAGCTGAGATTACAGGCGAATGCCACCACGCCTGGCTAATGTTTGTATTTTTAGTAGCGATGGGGTTTCCGCCATGTTTGTCAGGCTGGTCTCGAACTCCTGACCTCATGATCTGCCCATCTTGGCCTCCCAAAGTGCTAAGATTACAGGCATGAGCCAACACGCCCAGCCTCCACTTGTTTTATTCATGTATTAAGATTCATCTTAGCTCCCCTTCAAACCTTCCCTGATCTGTCAGACCCATCTCATTGAATTGGTTATTTTATATGTTCCTGAGAGTTTTGCTTTTCTTTCTACAGTACTTAGTTATGATCTGTTGTTGAAATGAAAACAGCTTTCCATTGGTTCTATCAGTATTTGCTTAGCACCCACCCTCTTTGTGTCTAGGAACTGGAGAACAATGGGGAAGGAAACAAGCATGTCCTCATAGCCAGTAGAATGATAGGAAAAATCATGTTACTGGCTTGCTTTTTCAATTTCCCTTGGCTTTCTTAAGGAAAGGAGTTAAGGCAGGAATTTACCATGTAGTAATGATTTTATTAAGTACTGTAATAAATCATTGAAAGAAGTATTCCTGGCTGGGCATGGTGGCTCACGCCTGTAATCCAAGCACTTTGGAGGCCAAGGCGGGAGGATCACCTGAGGTCGGGAGTTCAAGACCAGCCTGACAAACATGGTGAAACCCTGTCTTTAAAAAAAAAAAAAATTAAAATAAAAGATATATAGATATATATATCTCTATATATGAAAGAAATAGGCCTTTTTTTCTTATAGCAGTCCTGAGAATTGATCCCAGTGTTACTGACTATTCAGTTTAGTGTTCCAACATTATTTTTATTTATTATTAGTTTTATTTCTATTTTGTTATTAGTGTTAGGTTTCAGTACTCATCATTGTAGCTTAAGTTTTTTTTCTAGGCAAACTTCCAACATTATTTTTCTTTCTGATTCTATTCCTGTCTATCAAAGAATCAGAAGTTAAAAAAAAAAAATTAAGTAGTTACTCCATGCCCAGGTTCTTGGTTATCTGTAGGCTTATGAGGAATTTAACTATCTTTTGACTTTGTTATCAGAACAGTGGAACAGAAATTTTTTCTATTAATATGCAGAGCAGTCAGGGAGCATTTGTTTAATTTTTTTTCCTTCTCAAAAGAGACTGTGATACTTCTGCCATGTAATGCCAAGATAAGAAATTCTATCTTGAAGATTTTTTTTTTTAATCTTAACTACTTTTTTGTACACGGTTTCCTGATAGCAGTGTAAGGTCCACATGACCTCTACATGTGCTCTCTATGTTAGCATTTTCATGATGGCAACTTTGAAACCTGAGATCATTCTATAACTTAAAAAAAGATGCAGGGAACTGTGGCTCACACCTGTAATCCCAGCACTTTGGGAGGCCAAGACAGGAGTATTGCTTGAGGCTCATTTTAGGCCAGCCTGGGCAACATGGTGAGACCTTGTCTCTACAAAAAAATTAAAAATTAGCCAGATGTAATGGTGCACGCCAGTAGTCCCAGCTACTTGGGAGGCTGAGGCAAGAGGATCACTTGAACCCAGGGAATCGAGGCTGCACTCAGCCTGGGTGACACAGTGAAACTCTGTCTCAAAATAAAATAACATGATATCACATTTATTTTATTTTATCTATTACAGGTTGTTAAAAAAGCAGACCTGATCAACAAAAATATGACTCATCAGGTACAAGCTGAGAGAGATGCACTGGCACTAAGCAAAAGCCCATTCATTGTCCATTTGTATTATTCACTGCAGTCTGCAAACAATGTCTACTTGGTGAGTAAATAATTTTTACATTGTTTCTTTAACAATTCAGCAGTCAGTGAACCCAGTGGTTTAAGAGAACATGTCTGAGTTCAAAGAACTTGCATTTGAATTCTGGCTGCACTCACTGCCTTGGCAAATTTATCTGTTATATTAGTTAGACTTCTCCAAAGAAAAAGAACCAATAGGATGTATGCATATGGTGTGTGTGTATGTGTATGTGTATATGCTTAGAGAGGTGGGCCGGGGCTCACACCTGTAATTCAAGCACTTTGAGAGGCTGAGACAGGAGGATCACTTGAGGCCAAGAGTTCGAGACCAACTTGGGGAACATAGTGAGACTCCATCTCTACAAAAAAATTAAAATTAAAAATTAGCTGGGCATGGCGGTGTGCAGCTAGCTAATAGAGTCAACACTGCACATAACTGCACCCCAGCGTGGGCCACAGAGTAAGACTTTGTCTCTATTAAATAAATAAGAGAGAGAAAATTTTAAGGAATCAATTCCATGATTGTGAGGGTGGCAAGTCTGAAATCTGCAAGGTAGATTGGCAAAATGGAGACACAGGGAAGGGTTGATGTTGTAGATCTAGTCTGGAGACAGAATTCCATTTTCCTCTGGGACCTCAGTCTTTTTTCTTTTGTTTATTCATTTTTTAATTTTAAGAAAAAATTAAAATAAAATTGCCACCCAGGCTGGAGTGCAGTTGTATCATGGCTGACTGCAGCCTCCACGATCTGGGCTCAAGTGATCCTCCTGTCCTAAGTACTTGGGACAACATGCATATACCACCACACCCAGCTAACTTAAAAAAAAAGTTTTTGTGGAGATGGGGTTTTGCTATGTTTTCTAAGCTGGTTTGAACTCCTGGCCTCAAGCAGTCCTCCTCCCTCAGTCTCTCAAAGTGCTGGGATTACAAGTGTGAACTACCATGTCCAGCTCTCCTTTTTTGTTGTTGTTAAAGGCCTTAAGCTGATTTATTGAGGGCTACCTACATTATTATGAAGGATAATTTCCTTTACTCAAAATCTACTAATTTAAATATTAATCTTATCTAAAGGATACTTTCAGGGAGACATTTCAACTGGTATTTGACCAAATATTTAATATCAGAGTACCATGACCTAGCCAGATGGATGCATAAAATTACCCATTGCATCTCAGTTTCCTCGTCTGTGAAATGGAGATAATAATAGTACCTACCTCAAAGGGTGTTATGAAATTTCAGTAGGTTAGTATAAAACATAAAAGCATAAAGTAGAATAGTGTTTAGATACATCATGCTAAAAGATATTTGTTAAGTAAAAGACATAAAAGAGAAATACTTTATAAAGCTTGGTATAAAGAGGGAAAGATACTGGGAAGAGATGGGTTTTGAGTGTGTGGACTTTGAGAGTTGCTTTTTTCTAATTTAAAGCTGCAGCTTGCACTCCATTGAGGAATTTGATGGCGGTAGGTGTCAGGCAAGGATGACAGGTATTTTGACAACAAATCCCGGAGGTTCTTCTGACCTCACAAGTGATCTGTGGATTAAATGTTTGATAACTCCAATAGCTTCTGTTTAGCACAATACAAATGTTTTTGCATGAATGGATGGGCCTTTAGGATGTAGGTTCTAGACCTGGGACTTATATGTTTATCCACAGAAATCTCATTCTTTTCATAATTTGGTTACCTCCAAGTGTGGAAACCCTTTATGCTCGATATACTAAAGACCTCTTGGAACTCTGAAACATAGTCGTGCCACACTCCAACTTTTTGCTGTACCAGAAACCTGAGACTAAACGGAACTCTGCTATGGAAGAATATCAAATCCAGCATCAAGCTATAGATGTAAAAATTCATGATATGCTATAAAAATGATGTCTAACACTCTTCTTGTGCCTGATGGTTTAATATATTTCCAATCTTTCTTTTTTTCTTTTTTTTTTTTGAGACAAAGTCTTGCTCTGCCGTCCAGGCTGGAGTGCAGAGGTGTAATCTCAGCTCATCGCAACCTTTACCTCCCAGTTTCAAGCGATTCTCCTGCCTCAGCCTCCGGAGTAGCTGGGACTACAGGTGCATGCCACCATGCCCAGCTAATTTTTTGTATTTTTAGTAGAGACGGGGTTCCATTGTGTTAGCCAGGATGGTCTGGATCTCCCGACCTCATAATCTGCCCGCCTTGGCCTCCCAGAGTTCTGTGATTACCGGCGTGAATCGCTGTACCCAGCCATCTTTCATTTTTTGAGGATATGTGAACTGATGTTAAATGTGGTACAAAGATTTAATGGGAAAGCCAGAAACCTTTTGAAATTAAAGTTTTTTAGGACAGTTGTAAGCACCTTTTTTTTTTTTTTTTTGGACTAATTTAGGAAAAGTAAAAGTTTTTTGCAAATCAGTTATTTAAGTGTGCGGTGTAATGTGATCATACTGTAAATACTACAGTAGTCCTCTTATGATCCTTGGGGGATACTTTGTAAGACCCCCCAGTAAGTACCTTAACATGGATAATACCAAATCTTTTATATGTTTTTTCCTATATATACATACCTATGATAAAGCTTAATATACAAATTAGGCCCAGTGAGAGATCAACACCAATAACCAAAAATAGAATAATCGCAACAATATACAGTAGTCTCTTTTTATCTGTGGTTTCTTACCCTCTGTCACCCACAGTCTGAAAATATTAAATGGAAAATTCTAGAAACAAACAATTCATAGGTTTTAAATTGCACCCATCTTGCTTCATCCTGCCTTGTCTTGCCTGGGAGATGAGTCATCCCATTATCCAATGTATCCACCCTGTACATGCTCCTGTCAGTCACTTATTTATCAGATCTCAGCTACTAGATGGACTGTCAAGGTATCACAATGCTTGTATAATCTTTATTTTACTTCATTATAGCCCCAAAGTACAAGAGTAGTAATGCTGATAATTCGGATATTCCAAAGAGAAGCCAAAAAGGGCTTCCTTTAAGTAAAAATGTGAAAATTCTTAATATAGAAAGAAAATTGTTGCTGAGGTTGCTAAGCTCTATGGTAAGAACAAATCCTCTACCCATCAAATTGTGAACAATATGTTGTTATAATTGTTCTATTTTATCATTAGTTATTGTTGTTAATCTTTTACTGTGCCTATGCAAAAATTAGCCAGGCATGGTGGCTGGCACCTGTAATCCCACCTACACGGGAGGCTAAGGCAGGAGAATTGCTTGAACCCAGGAGGCAGAGGTTGCAGTGAGCCAAGATTGCGCCACTACACTCCAGCCTGGGTGACAGAGTGAGAATCTGTCTCAAAAAAGTAAATAAATAAAATTTATCCTAGGTATGATGTATAGGAAAACACATAGGCTATATAGAATTTGGTACTGTCTGAGGTTTCAGGCATCCACTGGGAGTATTGGGATACATCCCCTATGGAGAAGGGGGAACTGCCGCACTGTAACCCCAACACTTTGGGAGGCCAAGGCAGGTAGATCACCTGAGGTCAGGAGTTTGAGACCAGCCTGACCCAACATGGTGAAAACCCTGTCTCTACTAAATATATAAAAATTAGCTGGGTGTCCTGGCAGGTGCCTGTAATCCCAGCTACTCAGGAAACTAAGGTGGGAGAATTGCATGAACCCAGGAAGCAGAAGTTGCACTGAGCCAAAATCGTGCCATTGCACTCCAGCCTGGGCGACAAGAGCAAAACTCCGTCTCAAAAAATAAAAATAATTAAATAAATAAATAAAATAAAAGTAATAAAACTTATATGAATGTGCTCTCCCTTAAAATACTGTACTGTATTCTCCTATTTTTGGACCTCTTATAACTGAAACTATGGAAAGTGAAGCTGTGGATAAGGTGGGACCACTGTTTTCTATTTTTTCCACTTATTGATGACCTACCTCATCCTTTTTAATGACTGCATAGAATTCTACTGATTTAGTTATGAATTCCATAATTTCCTTAATGAATGTCTTATTGATGAAATTTGTTGAATATCATCATTTAATGGGATTTGGTTTGTTTGTTTGTTTTACTTTTTTTGGTCCTAAACAACACTACAGTGAATACTTTAGTGGGGATTGCAATATTATCTGGTTGTCATGACCTCTTCCGTGGGTGATGAGACCTGATGATTCTATGGGGAAAGATTTTGGAATGAGGATACAAATATATATTGGAATTCCAACAAAATAAAGTTAAAGGGAGCCCCATCAGGAGATCCCTAGATTCTGAGAAAGCATGAGATGGGAATCTGTGTTGCAGGATGATTCACCATGTGAGTGAGTCAAAAATATATATATACTGGAAGTAAGAAGGTGAATACCAGATACAAAGCTGGTGGTTGGCAAACTAGGCCTCATAGGCCGAATCTGACTCACTGTCTTTCTGTAAGCTAAAAATAGGTTTTACATTTTTAAAAGGTTGGAAAAAAATCAAAAGAATATATATATGCCTAATATTTTCAAAAGTGACAATACAAATATTGTTTACTAAAACTAAAACTGCTGGATTTAAGATTTCTGATTTATTTGCAGTTCTTTTTGTCCTTGAAATGCACTGTCATGATTCTGTTTTTTGAAGTCACTTGAAATCATTCTCTGTGTAGTTCTAAAACTTGATATACAGCTAGGTTCATATGTTTCTCTTTTATATCAGAGATTTTTACTTTAAAAATAAATTCCTAAGAGTGCCAGAAGAAAACCGATGTGTATTTTTTTTTTTTTTTGAGACAAGGCCCAGGGGACAGAGTGAGACTCTGTCTCAAATAAATAAATAAAATAATAAAATAAAATAAAAATTTTAAATAACACAAGATACCCTTTACAGAGTCAAATGAAAAGTTCAAAGAGAATATTTATTCTCCAAAAGACAGATAAGAGGCTAATTTTACTATTGCCTAAACAGATTATACAAATCAATAAAAAAGAGTTTGTTTACCCTAGTAGAAAAAGGGACAAAGGTTGGAAAAACAGTTTAGAGATGAAATATAAAAGGCAAAACACAATGTGTCGTGATGCCTAATCTTCCTAATAGTTAATGAACTAAACATTTAAACAAGACCTTTTTGTTGTTGTTGTTCGAGACAGTTTCCCTGTCGCCCAGGCTGGAGTGGAGTGGCGTGATCTTGGCTCACTGCAATCTCCACCTACCAGGCTCAAGCGATTCTCATGCCTCAGCCTCCCGAGTAGCTGGGATTACAGGCCTGTGCCACCATGCCCAGTGGTGACTTCAAAAAGCAGAACCATAACAGTGCATTTCAAGGACAAAAAGAACTGCAAAAAAATAATTTCTGTATTTTTTAGTAGAGATGGGGCTTTGCCATGTTGGTCAGGCTGGTCTTGAACTCCTGACCTCAAGTGATCCACCCACCTTGCCCTCCCAAAGTGCTGGTAACACAGGTGTGAGCTACTGCACCCAGCCCATTTCTTTTCCTTATATTGGCAAAGATAAAAATGATTGATAATCGCTGTTGGGGAAAGTAACAGAGATTTTCTGTGCAATAGGTAATGTAGATGATGGAACCCATCTACAACTATTGACTAACCTCTATGTACCGGGGAAGCTGCTAACCCTGAAAAAGAAATTCTCTAAGTTATCAGCAGGCAGTATTTTTCTAGCTTAAAACTATAGAATAATTTTGAGAATAATGACTGTACACATAGAAGGAATAATAGAGGCTTGCAATCAACATAGCAGTAATGGATTCAGGCAAGCATGGTGGTCATGTGGTGCTAAAATCATTGGTTGAGAGTTTCTGGGGGGAATGTTTTGCATACATAGTCTCAAAGTATCTTTCTACAGATTACTTTTTCATCACAAAGGGAAAAAAGGTACAACTTAAGTAGAGAAATCTGAGTCACCACGTTAACCAAGTGATCAAAGTTAACATGACCAGTAATGGGACACACTGACATTAGGTGTCTTATCTGGTAGAAGTCAGTGAGAAGTACTCAACATCACTTAGGTGATATTTTTTGCCAAAAATCAATAACCTGAATCAAGTCACAAGGAAATAATCGACAACCCCAAATTGACGGACTTCTGTGCATAAACCTGTGCTCTTCAAAAATGTCTGCATCGTTGGCCAGGTACGGTGGCTCACGCCTATAATCCCAGCACTTTGGGAGGCCAAGGAGGGTGGATCACAAGGTCAGGAGGTCAAGACCAGCCTGGCCAAGATGGTGAAACCCTGTCTCTACTAAAAATACAAAAATTATGATTCTTCGATGCCTCCTTTAAAAAAAATACATAAAAATTAGCCAGGTGTGGTGGCAGGCGCCTGTAATCCCAGCCACTTGGGAGGCCGAGGCAGGAGAATTGCTTGAACCCGGGAGGTGGAGGTTGCAATGAGCTGAGATCGCACCACTGTATTCCAGCCTTGGCAAGAGAGTGAGACTTCATTTCAAAAATAAGAAAACAAGTCTGCATTATCAAAAACTCTCCATCTACCCATCAAAAAGGCAGAAAAACTGCTCCAGATTAAAGGAGACTAAAGAGATACAACAACCAAATGCCATGCATGACCCTGGCTTAGGAACGGGGGAATGAGGAGGATGATTTCAAGATGGTCAGATAAATTTGAATATGGACTCTATGTTAGGTAATAGCATTATTTGGTGTTAAATTCACTGAATTTTATTGTACTATAATTATGTAAGAATATCTCATTAGGAAATACATGATGAATTTAGTGGTGACAGGTGATGACCTTTCCAACTCTATTCCCAAATTATTCAGCAAAAATTTTAAAATTACACATTATTCCATTCCTTCTCTAGTGTCAAAAAAAGGAAGAAAAAGTAAAATAAAAATTACACATTAATACCAGGTTTGCTATTGTTGCCATTTTCAAAATATAAATGGCTTTAGTCTAAACAAAAATGCATACATATAAAATATACTTAGGTTGGTTGTTAATAATTTATAGTTTGTAAATACTAACATAGACTGGGGAAGGTGTCTCAGGCCTGTGTCAGTGCTTTGGGAGGTAGAGGCAGGAGGATCACTTGAAGCCACGAGTTTGAGGTTGCAGTGAGCTGTAATCACATGACTGCACTCCAGTCTAGGTGACAGAGCAAGACCTTGTCTCAAAATAAATAAACACTAATATGTAAATATTAAGCAGTTATTTTATATGCATATATGTGGAGAAGAAGATAGCAAATATGGCAATTATGGGTGAATCTAGGTAAAGAGTATATAGGAAATCATTCTAATATTCTTGCAACTTTATTACAAGTTTGAATTTTTGTTCACACTGAACAGTTTACTTTTTTGTTTTTTTAATTTGAGTTGGAGTCTCCTTCGGTTGCCCAGGCTGGACTATAGTGACTCAATCTTGGCTCACTTCGATCTGCACCTCCTGGGTTCAAGTGATTCTCATGCCTCAACCTCCCAAGTAGCTGAGATTACAGGCACGTGTCACCAGCCCCAGCTAATTTTTTGTATTTTTAGTAGAGATGGGGTTTTGCTATGTTGGCCAGGCTAATCTTGAACTCCTGGCCTCAAGTGATCTGCCCGTCTTGGCCTCCCAAAGTGCTGAGATTACAGGTTTGAGCCACTGTGCCTAGCCCAAACCGTTTAATTTTTAATTAAAACTGTATGGCAACATGAATAAACCTAGTATTAATGTATTATGAGTAATAGCAAGAAAAAGTAGTTTTGTTACAGAGCCATGCCAAATATTATAACTGTAATGCCCAAATACTAGATTTTTAAAGTAATCGAATTGTTTTTATTTCACAATATTAAACTCTTTTTTGATAGGTAATGGAATATCTCATTGGGGGAGATGTCAAGTCTCTCCTACATATATATGGTTATTTTGATGAAGAGATGGCTGTGAAATATATTTCTGAAGTAGCACTGGCTCTAGACTACCTTCATAGACATGGAATCATCCACAGGTAAAGACTAATTTTTCTCCAAATTCTTACTGAAAAACTCAACTAATCAAATTACGTATTTGAGTCTCAAATACTTACAGTAACCACTCACATTTATTTCCAGGTTCTCTAACTTGCGTTAGTTTAGAAATTAACTCGTCTTTCATCTCTGTGTTATTTTAAAAAATATATTGCCTTGAACATGTGTATAGCATGTATTTATTTATTTTTTTTGTTGAGACAGGGTCTCACTTTGTCACCCAGGCTGTGGAGTATAGTGGCTCAATCTTGGCTCATTACAGCCTCAACCTCCAGGGCTCAAGCAATCCCCCTGCCTTGGCCTCCCAAGTATTTAGGATTGGAGGCATGTGCCACCGCTCCTGGTTTTTGTTGTTGTTTTGTAGAGACAAGGTTTTAGCATTTTTCCCAGGCTGGTCTTTTAACTGCTGAGCCCAAGGGATCCTCCCACTTCAGCCTCCCAAAGTGCTACCATTACAGACATGAGCCACCACGCCCCACTAAGTATGGCATTTTATGTGAAGAGTATTGAATCCTTTCTGCTCCTCTGCATTACACAAAAGTTCTTTATTTTGTAGTCCACCTGATTTACAATGTTTTTCTCTAGGCAAAGAAAGTCTGGTTAAATGACTTATTAAATCTCAATCTTACCTTCCTTTAAGAAGGTAGACGTAGGCCAGGTGGGGTGGCTCACACCTGTAATACCAGCACTTTGGGAGGCTGAGGCAGGTGGATCACCTGAGGTCAGGAGTTCGAGACTGTCCTGGCCAATATAGTGAAACCTTGTCTCTACTAAAAATACAAAAATTAGCTGGATGTGGTGGCGGTTGCCTGTAATCCCATCTACTTGGGAGGCTTGGACAGCAGAATCACTTGAACCTGGGAGGCAGAGGTTGCAGTGAACTGAGATCTCGCCATTGCACTCCAGCCTGTGTGACAAGAGTGAAACTCCATCTCAAGAAAAAAGAAGGTAAATGTAAATTTGAACTGGCTTGAGGTTGATTTTATCTAATCAGGTTTCTTTATTTTAATGGAATATCTAATGAATGATATCAAAGATAATCTAGTATTAATTTATCTTTTCTATAGATTCAAATAAATAGTACAAAAGACGTTTTGCTTTTGAGAGATGTTTTCTGTACTTTTCAAAGCCACCATTGAGTATATTTATTTTGGAGGAAATAAATAGGGTTTGTCTCCTCTGTAACTCTTCTTTTCTGGAAATTCTAACATTAAAACTAGCCCTTTTTTGGTTATCTACTATTTGCCTTTCCTTATCTACTATTTGCCTTTTGTGTGTGCAGGGACTTGAAACCGGACAATATGCTTATTTCTAATGAGGGTCATATTAAACTGACAGATTTTGGACTTTCAAAAGTTACTTTGAACAGAGGTAAGAAAAATATCAGGTAAGTACCTTTTTAAAAAGTCAAACAGGCTGGGCGCGGTAGCTCACACCTGTAATCCCAACACTTTGGGAGTCCAAGGCAAGCAGATCACCTGAGGTCAGGAGTTGGAGATCAGTCATGGCAAAACCCTGTCTCTACTAAAAATACAAACATTAGCCGGGTGTGGTGGTGTGCACCTGTAATCCCAGCTACTAGGGAGGCTGAGGCAGGGAGAATCGCTTGAACCCGGGAGGCAGAGGTTGCAGTGAGCCAAGATTGCACCACTACACTCCAGCCTGGGGAGCAGAGCAAGACTGTCTCAAAAAAAAAGAAACATATTGTATTCTCTATTAGAAAGGATAGATGGATGGAAAAGTATTAATAATAAAAATAACCAAAAAATTGGACTTATAAACTCTAGAATTATAGCTATTAGTATTTGAAAGTAATGCACATCTACAATTCTTCATGTGGAAGTACAAAGTTCAATAGTTATGAATACCTAAAAGTTTTTACTAAGTTTGGTAAAATATGATCTGTGCTGAGGTAGGGGTATTTATTGTCTTTGATTTTTATTTATTTTTATTTATTTATTTTGAGATGGAGTTTTTGCTCTGTTGCCCAAGCTGGAGTGCAATGGCACAATCTTGGCTCACTGCAACCTCCACTTCCTGGGTTCAAGCAAGTCTCCTGTCTCAGCCTCCCGAGTAGCTGGAATTACAGGAGCCTGCCACCATGACCAGCTAATTTTTGTATTTTTACTAGAGACAAAGTTTCACCATGTTGGCCAGGTTGGTCTCGAACTCCTGACCTCAGATGATCCACCCGCTGTGGCCTCCCAAAGTGCTAGGATTACAGTCCTGAGCCACTGCGCCTGGCCATGGGTTTTTATAGTCTTTATTGATCCCAGTTCATGTGATTATTCATATGATTTGCCACTAGGAATATTCCATAATATGCAGTATATTTACCACATTACCTTTCTAAAATTTAAACATTTTTGAATTGTGATTTCAAAGAAATCTGACTTTGAAATTTTATTTTGAAATCTGATTCTAAGGATTTTGGATAAGCTATTGGAGAATATCACAAATGACAAAAATTTTGCATTAAGATAAAATTGTTGATAAATTTAAATCACTTTGTATATCATAAGGGTCTAATTTTTTAAAAAAAAAACTTTTTTGTAAAATATCCTATACGTGTATTATTATTACTTATTAGTTCTTATCACTTTATCAGTGTGAGGCATAAATGAAATTTGTTGTTAAAACTTTCAGTATACTTTCATTTACTTATTTATTTAGAGAGTCTCTATCAACCAGGCTGGAGTACAGTGGTGTGATATTGGCTCACTGCAACCTCTGCCTCCCAGGCTCAAGCAATTCTCATGCCTCAGCCTTCTGAGTAGCTGGGACTACAGGTATGAGCCACCACACCCAGCTAATTTTTTAAAGTCCTATATCATATAAGAACATTAGAATTCTGGGATTATTTTTTGTTTGTTTAAGAGACAGGGTCTCACTGTATCTCCCAGGCTGGGGTGCAGTGATGTGATCATAGCTCACTGTAGCCTCAAACTCCTAGGAAAAGCAATTCTCGCACCTTAGCCTCCCCAGTAGCTGGGACTACAGATATTTGCCGCAATGCCCAGCTAGTTTTTAAATTTTCTGCACAGATATGTCTCACTATGTTGTCCAGGCTGGTTTCAAACTCCTGGGCTCAAGGGATCCTCCCCACTTGGCTTCCCAAAGTGCTAGGATTTCAGGTGTGAGCCACCATGCCTGGACAAGAACATTAGACTTCTTTTACCATTTTTTTAATATCTAAATGGAATAGCATAGTATTATGTGTCAGTGTTGAATTATTTTGAAATATTATTCACTGAAACATGCTAATAATCTAGGTCAGTTAATATCTTGACCTAGGCTTAAACATATTAGCTAACATGAGGGGCCCAAAATTAATATTGATTCCATACCATCTCCTTATTTATTTATTTATTTTTTGAGAAAGAGTTTTGCTCTGTTGCCCAGGTTGGAGTGCAGTAGTATGATCTCGGGTCACTATAACCTCCACCTTCCTTGTTCAAGCAATTCTCCTGCCTCAGACTCCTGAGCAGCTGGGATTACAGGCACCTCCCACCACAACCAGCTAATTTTTATATTTTTAGTAGAGACAGGGTTTCACCATGTTGGCCAAGCTGGTCTCAAACTCCTGACCTCAAGTAATGAGCCTGCCTTGGCCTCCCAAAGTGCTGGCATTACAGTGGTGAGCCACTGCACCCAGCCACCATCTCCTTTTTTAACATTTGGTTTATAAAAAATTATTTTGCTGCCATATACATAAAACTCATTTTTAGTCAATGGGAGGTAAAGGTTTTAAAGAAATTTATATACTTTACTTTGCATACATAGATATTAATATGATGGATATCCTTACAACACCATCAATGGCGAAACCTAGACAAGATTATTCAAGAACCCCAGGACAAGTGTTATCGCTCATCAGCTCTTTGGGATTTGTAAGTACTTGAGAAGATAATTAACATGACATACCCTTTCATGATTACCACTTAAAATTTAAAATAATCTTTAAAAATCAAAATAGATTTAAATACCAAACATTTGGATTTACTTTAACAGTTTGTCTATTTATGTGGTGGTTTTTGGAAAGTAAACCTGTTGTTTTTATTTTTCTCTTTTTAATAGAACACACCAATTGCAGAAAAAAATCAAGACTCTGAAAACATCCTTTCCGCCTATCTGTCTGAAACATCACAGCTTTCTCAAGGACTCATATGCCCTATGTCTATAGATCAAAAGGACACTACTCCTTATTCTAGCAAACTACTAAAATCATGTGAGTATAAAAGAATAGATAGGCCAGGCATGGAGGCTTACACCTGTAATCCCAGCATATTGGGAGACTGTGGCAGGATTTCTTGAGCCCAAGAGTTCAAGACCAGCCTGGGAAACAAAGTGAGACTTCATCTCTACAAAAATTAGCCGGGCATGTTGGCACACACTTGTGGTCCCAACTATATTGGAGGCTGAGGCAGGTGGATTGCTCGAGCCCTGGAGGTTGAGGCTGCAGTGAGCCATAATAATGACATTGCACTCCACCCTTGGTGACAGAGCGAGACGGTGCCTCAAAAAAACAAAAAATGCTCCAAAATTCAAAACTTTTTGAGTACCAACATGACATCCAGCACTTTGGGAGGCCAAGACGGGTAGATCACTTGAGGTCAGGAGTTCAAGACCAGCTTGGTCAACATGGTGAAACCCTCTCTCTACTAAAAATACAAAAATTAGGTGGTCATGGTAGTGGGCGCCTGTAATCCCAGCTCCTCAGTGGCTGAGGCAGGAGAATCGCTTGAACCTAGGAGGCAGAGGTGCCATGAGCTGAGATTGTGCCACTGCACTCCAGCCTGCGTGACAATGAGACTCTGTCTCAAAACAAACAATTTACCATTATTTATTTGCTTTATCCAGTAGTATTTTTAAAAATCCCTTATATGTGTGTATAATTCACACTTCCTCAGTGTTACGATAAATACAAGTGGAATTAAATACTAGTGTTAAATACAAGTTGAATTGAGTAAATTTAGTCATAGTCTAACCTTATGAGCACATCTGGATATAGCACATCAATAATGCTCCTTTATCAGGAATAGTTTCAAATTGGATCATAGATACTCCAAATTGATTTGCTCATAGTTATACATTGATTTGGTGGCTCACACCTGAAATCACAGCACTTTGGGAGACTGAGGCAAGAAGATCACTTGAACCCAGGAGTTTGAGACCAGCCTGGGCAATATAGTGATACCCTCCCCATCTCTAAAAAAAATGGAAAACATAAGCCAGATTTGGTGGTCCTCACTACTCAGGAGACTGAGGTGGGAGGATTGCTTGAACACAGGAGTTTGAGACCAGCCTGAGCAATATAGTGAGACCACCATCTCTAAAAAAAGTTAAAAACATTAGCCAGGGCTGGGCATGGTGACTCACGCCTGTAATGCCAGCACTTTGGGAGGCTGAGGTGGGTGGATCACCTGAGATCAGGAGTTCAAGACCAGCTTGGCCAACATGGCAAAACCTTGTCTCTACTAAAAATACAAAAATTAGCTGGGTATGGTTGCATGTGTGTGTAATCCCAGCTAGTCAGGAGACTGAGGCGGGAGAATTGCTTGAACCTAGGTGGCGGAGGTTGCGTGAGCCAAGATTGTGCCACTGCGCTCCAGCCTGGTGACAGTATGAGACTCCGTCTCAAAAAAAAAAAAATTAGCCAGATGTCGTGGTCCTCACTACTTAGGAGGCTGAGATGGGAGGATCACTTGAGCCTGCAGGTCAAGGCTACAGTGAAAGTAATCATACCACTGCGTTTCTGCCATAAATCAGTCAATCAAAGAACCATGTACTTATTCTTTACTGTATGAATGTTAAGAGGACTTTTGTTTAGTTCTAACTTTCTCATAGCAGTACTTATATCTAAACATAGTGGGATATGTTTAAATATATTAATAGTATATGTATCTAAACATATTGGGAAGCATACCAGAAACATCTGCAGTTGTTCTTGTGGAGTAGATAGTGTTTACAAAGAAATAGTTCTGATATGTAATACTTAATACTTTGCTTAATTATATGTAAATATTCAGGTTCAGTAAGGAGCTAAGAAAGCTGTAACATAGAATTCAATATTGTCTCTTCTCCATAGGTCTTGAAACACTTGCCTCCAACCCAGGAATGCCTGTGAAGTGTCTAACTTCTAATCTACTCCAGTCTAGGAAAAGGCTGGCTACATCTAGTACCAGTAGCCAATCCCACACCTTCATATCCAGTGTGGAATCAGAATGCCACAGCAGTCCCAAATGGGAAAAAGACTGCCAGGTTTGAGGGACATTTATCTTAATGAAAATCAATTATGTATGCTAAATGAATGAGAGAAACATTATACCTTTTCATATAAATTCCATAAAGAAATGAAATTGTTACATGAATGGCAGTCATAGTATTATCAGTAATTCTTCATTTTCCTGCACATTCTGTCAAATCCTTTTGAAATATTTCATTTCTCATTCAATTGTGACATTGTTCTTGCTTGATTATATGAGATTCTTGCAGTATAAATGTTTGGCTTCTATGTATCTAGATGGACTTCACTTGTTTTTAAAAGTCCTTCCCATGATACATTGGCTGTTGGTTTTATTTTAACTTACATCATTTAAAAACTTATATTACCTCCTTCTATACTGTTTCCTGCCAGTTTCTTGCTTTATGGAATAGTAACTCTTCTGGATCAGAAATAACTTTTAGACCACAAAGGTAAGGTGGGTGTGCCCTTAAAGTATCTATTCTGAGGAGATTGCTTGCCAAATGAATGGTTTTTCTTAAAGTTACTTTACTTAACTTACATATTCTGTTTTTGTCTTTTTAAAAAGTTATTAGAGCTAATAGATATTAAAGGTGATAGGAACAAAAATCTAAAATCATAATAAGGTTTCCTTCATAGAATGTTGATAAAATAACGATAGATTAGGATAACACTAATATCCAAAGAATAAACCTTTTATTTGCTAAAATAACTTGTATTCTATTTGCTGCTTATTCTCAGTAATAAAATTTTGTTATTATTGGATATTTGTATTTTATATGCAAGATCAAATTAACTTTTAGCCAAGGCAGGGTTTCTTAATCTTTTTTTTTTCTCTCCTTATAGGCTAAAATAAAGATAGTATATGCTGCAAGATAAACTGATTTCCATTTCTAGTACTATTATTGCACTCTTTTCCTATTGAAGAAAACGTAGTGTTTACTATTTCAAATTATACATGGCTTTACCATCTTCCTCCCACTTCTGCATCCCTGAGGAATGCAACGATGGGATTATAGTGGTGCTTCTCAAGTTATGATCAGAGGAATGATAAGGCACCCTCTGAAAAACCTTATACTGATCCCCAAATGTATCATCTTCTGTGCTTGCAGATCAGTGAGGTATAATTCAAGAATATCCTTTTTAGGCTGTGTGCGGTGGCTCACGCCTGTAATCCCAACACTTTGGGAGGCTGAAGTGGGTGGATGACCTGAGGTCAAGAGTTTGCGACCAGCCTGCCCAACATAGCGAAACCCCATCTCTACTAAAAATACAAAAATTAACTGGGCATGGTGGCAGGCGCCTGTAATCCCAGCTACTCAGGAGGCTGAGGCAGGAGAATTGCTTGAACGCGGGAGGCAGAGGCTGCAGTGAGCTGAGATCATGTCTCCAGCCTGGGCGACAAGAGCAAAACTCTGTCTCCAAAAAAAAAAAAAAAAAATTCTTTTGCTTGTGACTAAGTGCTCATTATTACTAAGTTAACGATAGTTAATAAAGTTTGTTATTGATTTACACATCAAAAATAAGCACTATTAGAATTTACTAAAAACTCAGTCTACTTCACTATTCTTGTAAAATTCTTGATCACCAAGCACCAATTTGCAATATTATATACAAAATTGAGTGCCCACAAGTACCTACAGATAGTTGGAATTCAGAAAAAAACCATATTGTTATTAATGCATTATCGGTTCAACTTATTGACAATAGATTTTAATTTCTGCTCTTCGGCGTTTGTAATTATGAATTCCATTAGTGTCACTTCATCCTTATCAGTGTGGTTCTTTAATACTTGCATGAAGTGATATATATTAACAATATTTTAGGTCTATAATTTTTCACTGACTAAATTTCAAGCCCTGTGCATTTTGCAGTTCAAAACAGAGTCATCCACGCTGGCTATGGTAGCTCACGCCTGTAATCCCAGCACTTTAGGAGGCCTAGGCAGGTGGATCACCTGAGGTCAGGAGTTTGAGATCAGACTGGCCAACAAGGTGAAATCCGGTCTCCACTAAAAAAGAAAATGCAAAAATTACCCAGGCGTGGTAGCGTCCCCTGTAATCCCAGCTACTCGGGAGGCTGAGGTGGGAGAACTGCTTGTACCTGGGAGGCAGCGGATACAGTGAGCTGAGATCACACCATTGCACTTCAGCCTGGGTGACACAGCAAGACCTTGTTTCAAAAAAAAAAAAACCAGAATCATCTGTATACCTACTGCAAAATAGATATGTACATAATGCAGCCTTACCCCCAAGTACGCCTTAACATGTTGCCTGTTAATTTGTCCTGTTTAAGTAACATGTGATACACTATCAAAATAAGTATTATAGAATACTTTATTTAAATTTTAGACCAGTGTTTCATTCAAAATAATGTATTTAAGCTTATAATTTTATGTTTACACTGTTTTTTTTGTTTTTTTTTTTTTTTTTGGAGACAGAGTTTCACTCTTGCCCTGGCTAGAGTACAGTGACTTGATCTCACCTCACTGCAACCTCTACCTCCCGGGTTCAAATGATTCTCTTGCCTCAGCCTCTTGAGTAGCTGGGATTATAGGCATGCATCACCACACCCAGCTAATTTTTGTATTTTTAGTAGAGACAAGGTTTCACCATGTTGGTAACGCTGGTCTCGAACTCCTAACCTCATGATCTGCTGCCTCAGCCTCCCAAAGTGCTGGGATTACAGGCATGAGCCACTGAGCCCAGCCTTATATTGCTTTTTAATTTTCTCTTATTATTTATTTTTTCCATTTGAAAGTGGGAATAGGTAGCATAATAGTTTATGGGGTCATTTATCCTACCTTAGTGGACCATGGTTCAAAGGTCAAAATATTTCAGCTTTATATACCTAAAACAAATTTTTTTTTCCTTCTTAGGAAAGCGACGAAGCATTGGGCTCGACAATGATGAGTTGGAATACAGCTGAAAAGCTACACACAAAATCTACAAGTGCCATTGAGACCAAGGGCTTCAATAAAAAGGATCTTGAGTTAGCTCTTTCTCCCATTCATAACAGCAGTGCCCTTCCCACCACTGGCCGCTCTTGTGTAAACCTTGCTAAAAAATGCTTCTCTGGGGAATTTTCTTGGGAAGCAGTAGAACTGGATGTAAATACTATAAATATGGACACTGACACAAGACAGTCAGGTTTCAGTCAGTCAGATCAGCGGCCTGTGGATTCTGGTGGGATATCTGAAGAGCACCTTGGGAAAAGAAGTTTAAAAAGAAATTTTGAGTTAGTTGACTCCAGTCCTTGTAAAAAAATGATAAAGAGTAAAAAATCTTGTGTAGAGCATAAGCATAATGAAATAATAGATTGTTATACAAATCAAAATACAGGCTTAACTATTGAAGTTCAGGACCTTAAGCTATCAGTGCACAAAAGTCAACAAAATGACAATGCTAATAAGGAGAACATTGTCAGTTCTTTTACTGATAAACAACAAACACCAGAAATATTACCTATACCAATGATAGCAAAAAACCTTATGTGTGAACTGGATGAAGACTGTGAAAAGAATAGTAAGAAGGACTACTTAAGTTCTAGTTTTCTATGTTCTGATGATGATAGAGTTTCTAAAAATGTTTCTATGAACTCTGATTCATCTTTTCCTGGAATTTCTATAATGGAAAGCCCATTAGAAAGTCAGTCCTTAGACCCAGATAGAAGCATCAAAGAATCCTCTTTTGAAGAATCAAATATTGAAGATCCACTTATTGTATCACCAAACTGCCAAGAAAAGGTCTCACCTAAAGGTGACGAGAACCTTACCATACAAGAGAGTAACCAAAAAATGTTAGCTCCTTCTTTGGAGGTGCTGAAAACATTAACCTCTAAAAGAAATGCTGTAGCTTTTCGAAGTTTTAACAGCCATATTAATGCATCCAATACCTCAGAACCATCCAAAATGAACATGACTTCTTTAGATGCAATGGATATTTCATGTGCTTATAGTGGTTCATATCCCATGGCTGTAACCCCTACTCAGAAAAGAAGATCTTGTATGCCATATCAGGTATATTTGTAACTTTCTAACACTTTGTTTTTTGGATTTTAAAAAAACTGTTAAACATTTGCCTCTAAGCTAGACTATGCGGTATTAATCACAAAGTTTTGTTCTCCTGTTGAGACTCTGTGGGCTGTTGCAAGTTTTCACCCACAAAGGTAAAGCTGCTAGAAATCATGTTTATTATTTTCAGCTGTAATGCCTCCTTCCATTTGTGTAGTTCTATGTATTTTTCTAAGAAAATACAATCATATTTTCACTTCATCCCCACAGTACTCTGAGATACAAAATTATTATTATTTTTTATTTTTATTTTTTGAGACAGTCTTGTTCTTTTGCCCAGGCTAGAGTGCAGTAGTACGATCTTAGCTCATTATAACCTCCGCCCCCCCTACCCCAGGTTCAAGTGATTCTCCTGCCTCCGCCTCCCAAATAGCTGGGATTGCAGGAGCCCACCACCATGCCTGGCTAATTTTTGTATTTTTGGTAGAGATGGGATTTCACTATGTTGCCCAGGCTGATCTCAAACTCCTGACCTCAAGCGATCTGCCCACCTCAGCTTCCCAAAGTGCTGGGATTACAGGCATGAGCCACTGCGCCCTGCCAGAGATACAGAATTAAAATCCACTCTACCTTACTGCCCTTGAAGGACATATTTAGATGATCTCTTTTCTTAACAGAATAAAAGTTGAAAAATATATATTTCAAAGCTTACTTTGTTTTTATTTTCTAAAGTTTTACCAACCCAAGTTCTACTTTTTTTCTTCCTTTGGGAAAACACCATAATATAAAAGGTGCAACCCCTGAATTTATGTTTCAAAACTTGAGTTTTCTACCCGAGACTTAACTATTAAATGACTTAGAAGGCCCTTGCCCTCAGACCTGCAGTTTTTCCAAATGTTTGTAGGGGATAATGGCACCTGTCCTGCTGGTCTTACAAAATTGTTGTGAAATCACAAATTATCCTAAAACCTTTTACATGCTATTTAGTACAAGAGGTTGTATGTAGTTATGTCTTATGTGTTGCCTTAATCATTTATTGTCCATAGCCTTCCTCAGTGGCTCTTCTTAAGCTTGTATTAATCCATGCTATCCATCTTCTTGCAGATTTTTTCGTTGAACATTTTTCTTGCAGTCTTTTTTATTGTTTCTTATCCAGATCTTATTGGAATAATCAATGTTATCTAAGCTTTTGAACTTCACTAGATAAAAGGACTTTTTCATAATTATAACTATGCATTCATTTTCCATACTTATCAAAGATTTGACTACATCTTTTATGCCTAGCAGCCTATGAGCTAGTTATTTTGCTTGTGTGTTTCACCATTTTCTACTCAGTGTAAAAGGAATTAAGATACTTGTTTTCTCTTAAACCCTTTTTGAATTAGCAGACCCCAAATCCGATCAAGTCAGGAACTCCATACCGAACTCCGAAGAGTGTGAGAAGAGGGGCAGCCCCTGCTGATGATGGGCGAATTCTAGGAACCCCAGACTACCTTGCACCCGAGCTGTTACTAGGCAGGGCCCATGGTAAGGCATGCATGTCTTGAGTTTTTAAAGTGTTTTCTATCACTACATTGTCTTTCAAGGTAAAATTTAAAAAAATTTCTTCAGTTGTTACATTACCTAAAGTAAAAGAAAATGAACTCATGCAATACTCTCATATATATATGGTATTTATCATAGGAAAATAAAATAGTAGTGCCCGTGGCTGTCCCACTCTCTGAATGTAAAAGACCAAACGTTGGAGTGCAGCCATTTGTCCTTTGCTTTCTGTTTCAGTCTTAATGTTCTAGAGAAGCCTGACCTGCCACCCCTGATATTATTTTACCTCACTTTTTTTTTCTTTTTTTGAGATGTAGTCTTACTCTGTTGCTCAGGCTAGAGTGCAGTGATATGATCTTGGCTCATTGTGATTCTCCTGCCTCAGCCTCCCGAATAACTGGGATGACAGGTGCCTGCCACTCCACCTGGCAAAGAAGGGAAATCCTCCCTTGCTTCTTGCTGGCTTCTGGTGGTTTGCTGGCAATCTTCAGTGTTCCTTGACTTAAAGATGCCTCATTCCAGTTCTCCCTCTTTCTGTGATGATGTTCTCTCTGTGTCTCTATCATCACGGGGCTGGCTTCTTAGAAGGACACCAGTCATTAGGAGCCCATCTTACTATAGTATGGCCTCATCTTAACCTAATTAGTCATATTTGCAGAAACCCATTTCCAAATAAGGTCACATTCTGAGGTACTGGGGGTTAGGACTTCAACATACCTTTTTTGGGGGGACACAGTTCAGCCTGTAACATGAACCCCTTCTGCATGTTGATGTTACTTACTTCCCTTTTCTTTGAGCTCTTTTCATGATCATCTGTTTCATCCTCCCACCCTACCTCTCACACCCTTTCTTCTGTTTTTATTTCCTTGCTGCCTTTTATCCTCAGCCTGAAAATAAGTTTCCACCCTTGTCTTCCCCTCATTGCTTAACTTCCCAAAGGTTTCTTCTTTCTTTGATTACTTTGCTCTGGCAATTCAATCATCATCTCACTATTTAACTGAAACTTCTTAACAGGCACCAGTGATTTCCTTATTGTCAAGTCCAGCTGTCTCTTCTCATTCCCCGACCTCTGTTGCTGCTCTTCAGTTCCTTCCTTGCTGCTTCTAAATATAGTTCTTTGAGATTCTCCCCTTACCCTGTTTGCCTTACATGTGCTCGCTGTTCATCTTATCACTCCCATGACTTCAGTTATCACCTCCATGTTGATGATTCCCAAATCTCTGTCTGTAATCCTGACTTTCTCTAGGCAGCAGACACACAGCCAATAGCCAAGCTATTCAGTATTCTACTGGTCTTTCAAATGTTAGGTGTCAAAACTGGACTTGCGGGGCCTGGTGCTGTGGCTCACGCCTGTAATTCCAGCACTTTGGGAGGTCAAGCTGGGTGGATCACTTGAGGTCAGGAGTTCAAGACCAACCTGGCCAACATGGTGAAACCTTGTCTCTACTAGAAATACAAAAATTAGCCAGGCATGGTGGTATGCACCTGTAATCCCAGCTACTCGGGAGGCTGAGACAGGAGAATCACTTGAACCTAGGAGGCGGAGGTTGCAGTGAGCCAAGATTGTGCCACTGCACTCCAGTCTGGACAACAGAGCAAGACTCCATCTCAAAACAAAACAAAACTGGACTTGTTATCCAGCTAGCTCTTCGTCTGTTCCCTACCTCAGTTTCATCACCTTCATGGTGACACAATCTTTGTCCCTACATTCAAGCATTTAAATCCATCTAAATAGATCTCTGCAGCATTTCACCACTCATTTTCTTTGCTGCCACTGTTCTCTTTAAGAACTCATTTTTCTCTTTTTTTAGTGCCCTTCTATCTGGTCTCTTCAACTTCATTATCAATAATCATTGCCACCAGGTTTTTCTTCCCAAACCATCACATGGCTCATTGTATTTCCCTTTTCAAAAAACTACAGTGGCTCCCTGTTAGCTGCTAAGTAAAATCCAAATTGATCATGATATTTTAAGCTATAAGCTCTCATATCAGCCTTCTCTCTAAGAGTCCCTTTATGTGCCTTATGTTCCCATTCCATTTCTTAAATACATTTGATTTTCAGGTCTTCCTTATTTTGCATGTGTATTTAACCTTACTTGAGCAAAGCCAGTTTCCAAGGATCTTCCAGTCAAATTCCTTCTCATTTCATCATTTCAAATGTCACCTCTTTCATTAAGCATCCCTTGAACAACTACTGGGAATTACTCCTATATTACCTTATTAGAAACTGTTTAAAACTTAGCCCATGCTTCCTGTGTTGTAATTAGTTGTTACATTTGTCTCCACTACAAAAGCTTAAGAAAACTTCTTGGGGGGAGTGTGAGTTTTCTGCCTTCTACATAGCACTCCTGAATTCCTTGGAAGCACTTAGTAACTTGTTAATAACCTCTACCATATTGGAAATAGACACATTTAATGTTCCTCTTTCTCTCTTAGCCAAAGCCAATGAATTCCTATGAGCACTGATTTTTATATAGTGCCTCTTTTGCTACATCACAGATTTGCTAGCCTGTTTTCTGTATTATAATTTGCATTATCTCTAACTTAGAATACAGTGTGAAAGTAAGCTTCAAACGTAAAGATGTATTTTATAGGATCTTGCCTCTATTTTAGTGAGGCACCTAGCTCCCTCAGCTAAACAACATGCTGACAACATGCTGAAGCTCAACCATGACCTTCCTGATGCCCCTCCATCTTGCCCCCAAGCCGAGATGAGCCAGGGACTCTGTCCTGAGTTTTCAATAACTTTATGTGTACCTATTTGTTTCAGCTTCTTAAACAGTATGTTAAAATTGTCTGTCTTGTCTCTCTCAGAGTAGGCTGGTTTCTCTTTGGGAAAAGAGATTTTTCTTAATCTTCTTTGTATCTTTCATATTTGGCACAATACCTGGTGACTAGATCAGTGAATGATGAGGGAATGGACTTTAATAATTTTGATACAATATACCTAACTACTGTTTTCTTACATGCAGGATTTCTGACTTCCGGTGAGTGAGCTTCCCTGTAAAGCAATGCGGCAAAGCACATTGAACTGAACAGTCAAAGTATAACTAGATCACATTGCTTTAAAACTATTTTTCCTTTTAGTTCATTTGTGAAATACAAAAATGAACTGTCTTCTGTTTTCTCAGCAGCAAGACATCCAGAGAGGTGGTTCTTCTCTGTGAAAAGAAATGTAGGCCTGAGGCATTTTTCATTAACTTTTAAAGGTAGCACAGAGTGAAAATGCAGTCTTTTTTATTACAATGGAAGAAATAGTATTGATTCAAATATTAAAAATGGCTGGGCATTGTGGCTCATGCCTATAATCCCAGCACTTTTGGGAGGCCAAGGTAGGCGGATCACCTGAAGTCAGGAGTTCAAGACCAGCCTGGCCAACATGGTGAAACCCGATCTCCACTAAAAAAAATACAAAAATTAGCCGGATGTGGTGGCGCACACCTGTAATCTCAGCTACTCAGGAGGCTGAGGCAGGAGAATTGCTTGCACCTGAGAGGCGGAGGTTGCAGTGAACCAAGAGCTGCACTCTAGCCTGGATGACAGAGCGAGATTCCATCTCAAAAAAAAAAAAAAAAAAAAAAAATTAACAACTACAGAAGAGCTTTAATTTTCCAAATCTTTTAATTTTATTATCATTAGAAAATAAAAAAGTACAACAACGTCAATATATCCCTACAAATTAAAGGAGTGAGTTTTGAATTAGAAAACCAGCAATGTTCTTTTTCTCTGGCTAACAACATAATTGCTAAGTTTTCTTCCACTATGTGATCTTATTAGACTTTGACTTAAGTATATGGGTATGTGTGGCATATCCATGGAGAAATCATGTTATTTTTTTTTAACACAAGTATATTTTGGCTGAGCTGGTAAAAGGGGTCTAATTTCTAACATAAGTAAAATAAGTAAAAAAATGTTTTTCTAATTTCCCCCTACTTTTCTGTTATTTGGTTACATTATCTAATCCATTGCGATGATTCTTTCTCAGTGCTGCTTGAAAGGCCTACTAACTGAGGTGGTCTGTATGTTTTTATAGTATTAAAGAAATAGAAGCCTGTAGAATATTTGCATTTTGTGTTCCTTTGAGGGAAGATGGGATTATATGGCTTGCAGGTAAAATGGCACTCTAAATGCATGCAACTTTGTTTCCTAAAGTCAGATTCCACAATGCTTTCCTAGTTAAAATGGAATGGTGGCAGTTGTTTAACCACAATAATGAATTTTGTGAAGTTGTCTTTAAAGAGTAACTTGTAGGAAAATTTAGCACTAGACTAGAATTCCTATTCTTAATTTATATTGAAGTTATCCATTTTTGAACTAAAAATTCACCTTTTCTTAGGAAACACTTTATTCATAGAACTAAAGTATAAACCAGTTTATAGTTCATAAGCTCATATTTAAAATAATTTAATTGTTAAAAACATCTTTGTATTTAAATATTGCATCCAATTAAGATTTTATTTAGGAATCAGTTTTACCTATTTCTTAAGACAACTCCTTATTACCTCTTGAAACCATAGTTTAAGTGAAGATTCTTTGTTAAACTGATTTGTCCCTCTGTGTTCCTAAAAGGAATAAAACCACATTAAAATACTCTGTAATTAAGGCCTTCCCTACCAGGCTTTCCTCCAATTAGTATAAATGTTGCTGCCTTATCTCATACCTTGTGTGGGATACAAAATAATCATGTAAATGTTAACATTTCCTGATATGAAATTGAGTAGTAGTCTGTCTATTTTAGAGAATAATTTTAGCTTAAATGTACTCTCTTGGGTTGTGTTTTAGGATTTACGATATATAACATATCCAGAATGTCAGAAATTATTAATAAATGAAAATGGCTTTTTTTCTTTAGCCAGCTGTGGCAATTGGTAATCTAAACTTCTTGGAAAATAGAGGAAAGCAATTATCATATGCCCAAGTGAAAGCAATGTGGGTTTTTTGCACTTTATGAAGACAGAAGAAAGACTTAGGCAATGACTACCTTAAATGTGCACATATTAATGTTGCAGGTAGTGACTATCTGGGGCTGGTGGTGTGGGCAGTAAAGGAATTGACCAAGACAGTTGTAGGTAAGGAAAGGCAAATTTATTAGAAGAAGTAAGCAAATACATTGCAAGGATGCAACAAGCAAGTCAGCAAGAGAGGAACTGATTACAAGGAGACAAAGGTTTGCCAGAGATCTTATAGGATGGTGCTTGTGATGGAGAGGGCTACGTGCAGTACTGATAACCCCAAGGTTGCAGTGAGCTAACTCCCATTCTTCTTTTCTTTTCTTTTTTTTGAGATAGAGTCTTGCTCTGTCACCCAGGCTGGAGTGCAGTGGCATGATCTCAGCTCACTGCAACCTCCACCTCCCAAGTTCAAGCAGTTCTCCTGCCTCAGTCTCCCCAGTAGCTGGAATACAGGCATGTGCCACCATGCCTGGCTAATTTTTGGGTTTTTAGTAGAGACAGGGTTTCACCATGTTGTCTGGGCTGGTCTTGAACTCCTGGCCTCAGGTGATCCACCAACCTCAGCCTCCCAAAGTGCTGAGATTCCAAGTATGAGCCACCGTGCCCAGCCCTACCTTGCATTTTTCCATCAGTGAAGGGTCTGGTGATAGCTGGGCACAGGACGAGTGTGAGTTATTTGTACAGGAGGGCTGTGTATCCTGGACCATGAAGGAAGGCAGACTTATAGCTTATCTGCTTTTTCTTTTTGTTTCCCCCGGTCCCACCAACCTAACTCCTTTTCTCTAATTAGGACTCCACAATTAATATTTCTGTTCATCAAATATTTATAGAGCATGCTTGCAACTTTAGCTATTTCCTCTTCAATTACAGGTCCTGCGGTAGACTGGTGGGCACTTGGAGTTTGTTTGTTTGAATTTCTAACAGGAATTCCCCCTTTCAATGATGAAACACCACAACAAGTATTCCAGAATATTCTGAAAAGAGGTGATTATTTTTCTGCTATTAAGATGGTCATTTACTGGCTGGGCAAGGTGGCTCACGCCTACAATCCCAGCACTTTGGGAGGTCAAGTGGGAGGCCAAGGCAGGTGGATCACCTGAGGTCACAAGTTCGAAACCAGCCTGGTCAACATGATGAAACCCCATCCCTACTGAAAAAAAATAACAAAAAATTAGCCGGGCATGGTGGCAGGCACCTGTAATCCCCAGCTACTTGGGAGGCTGAGGCAGGAGAATCGCTCGAACCGGGGAGGTGGAGGTTGCAATGAGTTGAGATTCCACCATTGTACTCCAGCCTGGGCAACAAGAGTGAAACTCCATATCAAATATATATATATATATATTTATATATATATATATATATATATATAGTCATTATATATCAGTGACTATATGACTATTTGTATAATCATTATATATAAGTGTTATTTGGTTACATTATCTAATCCATTGGGATAATTTATATATACATAGTCATTTATCTGTGAGTATTATTATTTTGAGCTGTGATAAACAAGTTTATTTGTATGTGTGTAATTTTAGATATTCCTTGGCCAGAAGGTGAAGAAAAGTTATCTGATAATGCCCAAAGTGCAGTAGAAATACTTTTAACCATTGATGATACAAAGAGAGCTGGAATGAAAGGTACAGTTTTGTGTTAATACACTATTTTACCATTGATTTGTTCCAGATGATGAATATTTACAAAAATATTAAGTTCCAGTATAATACTGCAGATAAGCTGACTGCTAAATTGGTACAAAGATAATTTATTTCTTCCCTCTAGGTATGCATTGATATATTGGTCCTTATTCTACATGAAAATTCAATGGATCACATGGTAGAAGAGGCGCAAAAAAATTTTAGTGTGGCCAAATTACAATACTGTATACATGCATTAAATTTTATTAATCAGTGGGTGTGGTAGCTCATGCCTGTAGTCCTAGCACTGTGGGAAGCTGCAGCTGGCAACTGTTTGAGCTCAGGAGTTTGTCACCAGCCTGGGCAACATGGTGAAAGTCTGTCTCTACAAAAATTAGCCAGGCATGGCAGTGCGCACTTGTAGTTCCAGCTACTTGGTGGGCTTAGGCGGGAAGATTGCTTGAGTGCAGAGGTCGAGGCTACAGTGAGCCATGTTTGCGCCACCGTATTCCAGCCTGGGCAACAAAGTGAGACTCTGTCTCAAAAAAAAAAATTATTAATCTCAAGCAAATATCTAAAACAGTCTTACCTCATTTTTTTGTTTGTTTGTTTGTACATATATTATTATTGCTATTTATTTATTTAAAGACAGGGTCTCAGTAGGTTGCTCAGGCTGGTCTTAAAATCCTGGGCTCAAAGGATCCTCCCACGTCAGCCTCCCAAAATGATGGGATTACAGGCATGAGCTACCCACATCTGTCCTAAAACAATCTTATCTTCTTGGTGTCTGGGGGTTTTTCCTTTTTTTTTTTTTTTTTTTTAGACGCAGTCTTGCTTCATCACCAGGCTGGAGTGCAGTAGTGTGACCTCAACTCACTGGAACCTCCACTTCCCAGGTTCAAGCAATTCACCTGCCTCAGCTTCCCAAGTAGCTGGGACTATAGGTGCGCACCACCACACCTGGCTAATTTTTTGTATTTTAGTAGAGACAGGGTTTATCACATTGGCCAGGCTGGTCTTGAACTCTTGACCTCATGATCCAGTCGCCTCAGCCTCCCAAAGTGCTGAGATTACAGGCATGAGCCACTGCACCTAGCCCGTGTCCTGAGTTTTTCAAAGCCTGATAAAATTAAGGAAATAACAGGAATTTTTTTTTTTATGAAACCCTCTGTTCTGTAATTTTTTTAACAAATTTATTTTCCCTAATCTTGCTAGAGAGATGTTCTGTAATTTCTAATTGCTTCATTTTTGATACTATTATTTATTGATAATTGTACTGGGTCCCAGCTTGGCTTAAGACAAACTTGGTATATTATAAACCACTCAATAATTTTCACAGTGCAGGAATATATTAAACCTTAATTTGGAAACTAGTGAATCTCAGTAGCAGCTGCCCTAAAATCCTTTTTGTAACAAGGTATGGTACTATAGAGACAAGCATTATGTCCCAAAATGCATTTCCATGTCAAGTAGGGTATATTCACGAAAAGGAGCTTCAGAAATATGTTATTTGCATCAGCTTCTAGGTGTTCCCTATAATAAGATCAACAGTTTGTTTTTTTTGGTTTGGGGTTTTTTTCGAGACATGTTCTGGCTCTGTTGCCCAGGCTGGAATGCAGTGGTGCCATCTTGGCTCATCGCAACCTTTTGGGCTCAAGCGATTCTCCCACCTCAGCCTTCCAAGTAGCTGGGACTACAGGCACACCCCACCACGCCCAGCTAATTTTTGTATTTTTAGTAGAGACAGGGTTTCACTATGTTGGCCAGGCTGGTCTCGAACTCCTAACCTCAAATGATCTGCCCACCTCAGCCTCCCAAAGTGCTGGGATTACAGGCATGAGTTACCACACATGGCCCAAAAGAGCATATTTTCATTTTATTAGGTGGAAGGAAATAGGAACAATGACAGGTAATGAAATGGCAGTAAAGAGGTGAGGAAGGCTTGAGATCTTGTAACCAGAGCAGTTCTGTGATATAGAGCTTCCAATGTAGCCATATGCTAGAAGTCATTATGTTGTAGAGATGCAAGTCAGTGAAATCAAGGAAGTCAAAGAACCATGAAGAGAACGTGTTAGAAATGTCATCAGTGTATATCTTGAAATCACCGCGAAGGATAAGGATGGAGCACAAGGGAGAAAGGTAGAGGAGGGTGAGCTTCATGCTAAGGCTGTCTAGGGCAATAGATAGTGCTAAGGAGTGTGCTGATAGAAACAGGTGGCAAGACCTTAGAGTAAGAATTGGAGCATTCATCATGGAAGACCAGTGGCATGGAAGGTTTGTTTATCAAGGAGCAGAAAGTAGGCCACACTGTCTTCTCTTGAGTCAAGAATTCTGTAAGAAGATCCAGGCAGGGCGGGCACAGTGGCTCATGTGTGTAATCCCAGCACTTTGGGAGGCTGAGGCAGATGGATTGCTTGAGGTTGGGAGTTTGACACCAGCCTGGCCAACATGGTAAAACCCCATCTCTACTAAAAATACAAAAATTAGCCAGATGTGGTGGCACATATCTGTAATCCCAGCTACTTGGGAGCCTGAGGCAGGAGAATTGCTTGAACCCAGGAGGCAGAGTTTGCAGTGAGCCAAGATCGTGCCACTGCACTCCAGCCTGGGTGACAGAGTGAGACTCTGTCTCAAAAAAAAAAAAAAATATTAGCCAGGCATGGTGGCACTCACCTGTAATCCCAGCTACTTGGGAGGCTGAGGGAGGAGAATCACTGAACCCGGGAGATAGAGGTTGCAGCGAGCAAAAGATTGCGCCACTACACTCCGGTTTGGGCAACAGAGACTCCATCTCAAAAAAAAAAAAATATGAGGGTTGGTGGGTGTGGTGGCTCACACCTGTGATCCCAGCACTTTGGAAGGCCAAGGCAGGCAGATCAGCTGAGGTCAGTAGTTCAAGACCAACCTGGCCAACATGGTGAAACCCATCTCTACTAAAAATACAAAAATTAGCTGGGTGTGGTGGCAGACACCTGCAGTCCCAGCTACTTGCGAGGCTGAGGCAGGAGAATCCCTTGAACCTGGGAGGCAGAGGTTGCAGTGAGCCAAGACTGTGCCACTGCACTCCAGCCTGGGCAATGGAGCAAGACTCCATCTCCAAAAAAAAAAAAAAAAAATGTGAGAAAGATAGGCTTCTAAGTTAAGGCAGATCATTCATTTTCTCATTAAACAAATACAAACCAGGCACCTGTCATATGCCAAATGCTATTCAAAATGGTCCATGTGGCCTAATAGAGAGACAGACATTAAACAAACACCTGTAAAACTGGCATAATAAAGTAAGGTAAATTATATGTGAGACATTCTTTTCTTATCATAATTACTGTAAAGCAGTACTTACTTAGGTAATGACATCATAGTGTTCTGTTTTGTTTTATATTTTTCCCTAAGAGCTAAAATGTCATCCTCTCTTCAGTGATGTGGACTGGGAAAATCTGCAGCATCAAACTATGCCTTTCATCCCCCAGCCAGATGACGAAACAGATACCTCCTATTTTGAAGCAAGGAATAATGCTCAGCACCTGACTGTATCTGGATTTAGTCTGTAGCATAAAAATTTTCCCTGTAGTCTAGCCTTGTGTTATAGAATAAGCTTGCATAACTATATACTCGTTAATAGTAGATTGATCTAAGGGGGAAAAGATTATGTTACTTGCTTCAGTGCGCTTTTCATGTACGTTACAGCTTTCACAAAGTTAAAGGGCTGAAAGGAATATAGTCAGTAATTTATCTTAATCTCAAAACTATATATAAATCTTCAAAGCTTTTTCTCATCTATTTATTTGTTTATTGCACTTTATGAAAACTGAAGCATCAATAAAATTAGAAGACACTATTGAAAGTAAGCCACTAGCTTCATTTTCTTTCTCCTCTGATTTCATTTCACTGTTCAGTTTAGTATTAAAATAACAAAATAATCATAGCTTCAGTTGAATGTAATTTATTTGCACATGATTAACTGCAAAAGCTGTGTTCTCAAGGGCAATCATTTAAGGCCATACTTGTGACCTAAGAAATGCAGCTGGAAAATTCCTTCACTTAGTAACTCCTTTGGGGAATAAGGAATAAACAAAGACTAAGGCTTTTGCTTACTTTACTAATAATACAGTTTTGCCGCCTTGATTTCTATTGGTCCTTGCTCCACAATATGTATTTATTTAAAATAGTATTGGAGGCCGGGCATTGTGGCTCACGCCTGTAATCCCAGCACTTTGGGAGGCTGAGGCAGGCAAATCACTTGAGGCCAGGAGTTTGAAAACAGCCTGGCTAACATGGCAAAACCCTGTCTCTACTAAAACTGCAAAAAGTAGTCAGGTATGGTGATGTATGCCTGTAGTCCCAGCTACTCAGGAGGCTGAGGCACAAGAATCACTTGAACCCAGGAGGCAGAGGTTGCAGTGAGCTGAGATCACACCACTGCACTCCAGCCTGGGCAACAGAATGACTTGGTCTCAAAATAAAACAGTACTGGAACGATTAGGTGTAATATAATGTAGTACTTTGAATAGCTTGTTCAATTTTAATAGAAAATGTGATGCTTTACATCTTACTGTCATTTATTTAAAACATGCAACATTATCAGAAACAGATTGATCCTTAACAAACAAAAAATAATTGTATTTTGCTTAATAAATATAACTATCACAAGTACATTAATCTGTCAACATCATTCTTTTTAACAAAG
Organism: Cacajao melanocephalus; assembly: GCA_963573385.1. Taxonomy (NCBI): domain Eukaryota; kingdom Metazoa; phylum Chordata; class Mammalia; order Primates; family Pitheciidae; genus Cacajao; species Cacajao melanocephalus. Next base: position 41,367 of record CAUYLG010045639.1, on the reverse strand, counting down.
CAAGACCCCGTCTCTGGGGGGAAAGAAAAAAACTTGTTCCTTTTGCACATTGGGTTTAGCGTTTGTACTTTCCATTACCATACCAATAAAGAGCCCTGTTATAATGCAGTTGACAAAATGTACAAATTAAAACAGTCATAGTGAAACATACACCATTATAATTAGTGCTATATAACTGAATCAATGGGTTAATGGTTTTACTGAGCTTGGTTTAGTAATAACGACTTAGATTTAATGGTCACTTCTAATAAAATGTTCAAAATACAGCCATTAAAAACTTCATTTAATGTGAATTACCTCTTTCCCTTTAATTTGGAAAAAGAATAGAATTATCTAGTATCCTTTCATGGTATTTGCCAGTAGTAGAAAGAAAAAAAGTTTTGGAGTCAAACACAAATTGTTGAAATCATTGCTCTGCCACAATAAAAGGCCATGAGTAGGTTAAACTGAGCTATTGATGACTCACTGTATGTTCGGGATTAATAGTGATTACTTTAGAGAGTTGGAATCAACAGAGATTAAGGAACAAGCCAATTTAGTGGCTACCCAGGATATTAACCTTAACAGAGACTTGAAACATTACTGAATAATTGGGGAAATGTTCTGTGAGCCTGTTTCCAATGCAGAAGACAATGGTCTTCAGTGGAAAGTTACAAATACTGTTTACTATTAACAGACCTCGCATGTGCAGTTATAGTCACCTGAAATTCAGCCACCAGCCCATCTGGATTCAAGACCTATTTTAGAGGTAGAAGCAACAGGACTTTACTGATATATGGGATGAGGCAGGCGAGAGAAAGGAGGAGCCACATTTGACACCTAACTTCTGGCTTGAGCAGGTGGGTCGATTGTGGTGCTACATCCTGAACTGGAATGAGGGACAGAATGGGTAACATACACTAAGTTTGAGATGTTTGTGAGACACACAAAGAATACAAGACACCAGTTAGACACCTCCAAATAAAAATGGTATGTCTGCAAATTCTTTTTTTTTTTTTTTTTTTTTTGAGATGGAGTTTCGCTCTTGTTGCCCAGACTGGAGTGCAGTGGTGCAATCTCGGCTCACCGCAACCTCTGCCTCCTGGGTTCAAGCGATTCTCCTGCCTCAGCCTCCAATGTAGCTGGGAGTACAGGCATGCACCAGCAAGCCCGGCTAATTTTGTATTTTTAGTAGAGATGGGGTTTCTCCATGTTGGTCAGGCTGGTCTTGAACTCCTGACCTCAGGTCATCCACCTGCCTTGGCCTCCCAAAGTGCTGGGATTACAGGTGTGAGCCACTGCACCTGGCCTGCAAATTCTTTTATACTCTTCCTTCAATAGGTGAATGAATAAACTGTGGCACTTCTGTACAATGGGATATTATTTGGCACTAAAAAGAAATGAACTACCATGAAAAGACATAGATGAATCTTAAGTACATATTACTAACTGGAGGAAGCCAGTCTGACAAGCCGACACACTGTATGATTCCAAATATATGACACTGTAGAAAGGCACAACTATAGAGACAGTAAAAAGATCTGTGGTTGCCAGAAATTAGCAGGGAAGGATGAATAGGTAGCACACAGAGGATTGTTGAGGGCAGTGAAACTACTCTGTATAATATAATGGTGGATACATATTTTAAATTTAAATATGTACCCAAACAAATTTAAAAAATATATCCACCATAGAATGTACAATAAGAATGAGGCCTATGGTAATGATACCTCCAGGTTGGTTCATCAGATGTGACAAATGTACCACTCCACCAGACGCTGATGGTGGAAGAGGTTGTGCAGGTGGGGCCAGGGGAGAGGAGGGTGGGATATGGGAACTCTGTACTTTCCACTTGATTTTGTTATAAACCTAAAACAGTTCTAAAAAAATAAAGTCCATGGCCAGATGCGGTGGCTTATGCCTGTAATCCCAACATTTTGGGAGGCAAAGGCAGGTGGATCACCTGAGGTCATGAGTTTGAGACCAGCCTGGCCAACATGGAGAAACTTCATCTCTACCAACATTACAAAAAATTAGCTGGGCGTGGTGGCAGGCACCTGTAATCTCAGCTACTTGGAAGGCTGAGGCAGGAGAATTGCCTGAACCCAGGAGGTGGAGCTTGTGGTTAGCTGAGATCACGCTGCCGCACTCCAGCCTGGGCAACAGCAAGACTCCGTCCCAAAAAAAAAAGGTATTATACCGATAAGAACTCATACTACACTTGATCTTAGCCAAAAGACTGAGAAGTGATTAAATAATTTTGTAGGCAAAGATATAACTATGAGAGCCAGTTCTAGCAGCCAATGAGATGTGAAGAGTCTCCCGTGTGGGACTTTCAAAAAAGTTACTGTTTCCTAATCAGATGGAAAAATACAACCGGGAATTGCCCTCTGCATTTCACTCTGTGCCTGCCTATTACACAGACATTAGATCTAGATGTACTTCTCTATCTTGCAAGCAGGAAGACAAAAGCTACACACTAAAGATGGGAGAAAGAAAGACAGGAGAAGCCTGTCTACCTAATGGCGTTGTAGAAGCACCTTCCTGGCCCCAGTCTTCTACCTCCAGATTTATATCAAAGTAAAAGACCGTTACTTAGTCAAGCCACCACAGTTGGGTTTCTATTACAGCGGAATACTGATACCTTACATGATACAAGTAGTTAACATCACTTTTACCAGTCTCTGTAGAAGTTACAAGTCATAGATGGGTATTAAAAACACGAAACCCTCTCACCATTTTCCACATAAGACCACAGATGTGTATTTAAGATGGTTGATTAGGGCTGGCTGTGGTGGCTCACGTCTATAATCCCAGCACTTTGTGAGGCAGAGGTGGGTGGATCACCTGAGGTCAGGAGTTCGAGATCAGCCTGGCCAACATGTCGAAACCCCGTCTCTACGAAAAACACAAAAAATTACCTGGGTGTGGTGGCGGGCACCTGTAATCCTGAGGCAGGAGAATCACTGGAACCTGAGAAGCAGAGTTTGCAGGAAGCTGAGATCATACTACTGCACTTCAGCCTGGGCAACAGAGGGAGACTCCGTCTCAAATAATAAGATGGTTGATTTGGGTTCACTGTGTGGCTGTGGGAAGCCAGTTATTTGGGATAATAACTGAAACCAAGAATTTGACTGGATTGCTAGTATTCTCAACCAGATGACTACATAAGTTAAATTTCATCCCAGTTTCTGATTTTTATCAAATTATATGGAATAGGTTGACTTTGAGAGTCATGATTATACGTGACCACTACTTATTCTCACTGAATTCTCACCTAATCAATGTGCTAACAGTAACAAGTAATAAAAGTCATATCATTTCTCATTAACCTTTTATTTTTAACTTAGTTTTACAATAAACAGAAAAGAAGTTGATCATTAAAAAAATACCATAGCTGTCAAGTTTAAATGAGGTTTTTATTAAACAAAGCAGGGACACTATATCCTATAATTACATCTTTTCTTTTATATACAAGAACTGTGTGCAAAGTGCTTTTTAAACTATAAAATAAGACTTTGGAACAGGATACAAATGGTTATTCCTAGGAGTTAGTTATCCCCGACTGCTTGTAATGATTCACAACTGTTTATACTCCTAATTTGCATTTTATTTATTTATATACTAAGAGAAAAACCACTTTTTTCTGATACCAAATTGATATCTAATTTTTAAAAATAATCTTTGAGGCCGGGCGTGGTGGCTCATGCTTGTAATCCCAGAACTTTGGGAGGCCAAGGCGGGTGGATCACCTGAGGTCAGGGGTTCGAGACCAGCCTGACCAACATGGAGAAACCCCATCTCTACTAAAAAAACAAAATTAGCCTAGTGTGGTGGTGCATGCCTGTAATCCCAGTTACCCGGGAGCCTGAGGCAGGAGAATCACTTGAACCTGGGAGGTGGAGGTTGCAGTGAACCAAGATTGCACCACTGCACTCCAGCCTGGGCAACAAGAGCAAAACTCTGTCTCAAAAAAAAGGTAAATAATCTCTGATCCACAGGTCTAATCATTATTTTTACATATAAATTCAGTTGCTTGCTTCATTTTTTTCACAAATAAATAGGGAACAATTTTTTAAAAGCAAATAGTAGTAGATCCCTTTAGACAGACACATTTTAATCAGTATAGGATTAAAGAATAAAAAAAAGTTACTTGAAAGAAAAAGAAAAAAAGAGTTTGGGAAAAGTAAATTGTATTCTTATGTTTTTCAGGCAAACAAACGACCACCCTGTATACTAAAGACAGATTAATTCTTTCTCTCTTATTTAAAACACTCTGAACACATGATGCTGAACCCAACATCATACATCTTGAGAATGCTTAAAAAATATTTGCCACAGGCCAGTCACAGTGGCTCACGCCTATAATCTCAGCACTTTGGGAGGCCGAGGAGGGCGGATCAACTGATGTCAGGAGTTCAAGACCAGCCTGACCAACATGGAGAAACCCCATCTCTACTGAAAATACAAATTTAGCCAGGCGTGGTGGTGCATGCCTATAATCCCAGCTACTTGGAAGGCTGAGGCAGGAGAATCGCTTGAACCTGGGAGGCGGAGGTTGCTGTGAGCTGAGATCGTGCCACTGCACTCCAGCCTGGGCAACAAGAGTGAAACTCTGTCTTAAAAAAAAAAATTATTTGCTACAAAGACTGAATCAAAGAAATCTTCAAAGCACAAGGTACATCTAAGTGAGCAGGAAGTTTTGGAAGGCATACAGGAAAAGTCTTCAAGGATTAAAATTCAGTCTTCTTTTTGGTCTAGATGAGAGAGGTGGGGAAGAGGGACTTAAGTTTCTGTTAGCTGGGCATGCCTTATTCCTATGGAAGCATTTGGCCTGTTAGCTTGCAAATCCCTCCAATACCCCTGTGAAGTAGGTGTATCTAAAATAGTATACCCCGAAGGAAAAACTCAGGCACTAAGAGGTTAAGAGTCCAGTCTGTGTAGTTTACCAGTTGCAGAAAAGTGATTTTCATGTGTTTCCTTTTTGACTGCTGTAAAAACAGTATAAATAAGTTTTCATTTTATATTTCAAAGCACCCTATGAAGCAGACACTAGATATCCTTAAAGAAAAATGATTACAAAGGAATAAATGTATAAGGTTGAATAAAAATCTTACTAATCATCTATAGGCTCAGAATACACTTTTAAACCTACTTGAAGCTCATTCTTCATCATTTCCATCAGCAGGTTATGTCTAGTCTGCAAATCATTTATAAAAACTAAGCCTGGTACATAGGACTCCACTTTTTAATAATGATGCCTGAACACCAAACTCAAGAGTTGTGAATGCCCAAGAAAGATTATGGGCAGCCCACAAAGTGAATATGACAATTCTTCCTGCGGTTTTCTACTACGTGGCATGGCAACTCAGTTACTAAGATGTAAAGTCAATTATATCTCACTGGAAATTCACTCCTGGTTTGCATTCTTTCTTGTATTTAATTTAGAAAATTAAAAATACTTATAAATCTGATCTCATTATCACAATGGTACCTTTGAAAGCAGCTTATATTACTCTATGGAAGATAATCAGGTAAATATGTTACCAAATGATAATAATGTCCTTCAAGTTCAAGGGCAGGGTGAATTTATGTACGCTACTTATAACCTAATAGATTGATTATTCAAGTATCAGCAATATTAGTCCTTAAAATGTTATCATTTGTGTAGTGCAAAATATGTATGTGTATATATGTACACAAACCAAACTACTAGACAACAAAAAGCAATGTAATCATCACAAACTGAGATTTTCTTGTGAACACCACAATCCAGCTCATTCTGAGGTCATCCAGTTCCAGTAGTCTTCTTGAGGAAAATACCATTTTCCTCAGTTCAATTTTCTTTAAAAAGAAAATAAAAACCAGTTTCCTATGAGTATAAATGCAAATAATTCTCTGAATGGTAACATAATAATAATAACATTCAAATTCAAAATAAAACCATAAAATTACCAACAGTCTTTATAAAACTACTTCACGATTTGCAGTCTGATAGGAAAGATCCAATTACAAGTGCTTAAATTACCAAACAGTTTAAAAACATTTATTTATTTATTTATTTATTTATTTATTGAGTCAAAGTCTCACTCTGTCGCCCAGGATGGAGTGTAATGGCGCCATCTCGGCTCACTGCAACCTCCACCTCCCAGGTTCAAGAGATTCTCCTGCCCTCAGCCTCTTGAGTAGCTGGCATTACAGGCACGTGCTACCACACTCGGCTAATTTTTGTATTTTTAGTAGAGACAAAGTTTTGCCATGTTGGCCAGGCTGGTCTTGAACTCCTGACCTCAGGTGATCCACCTACCTCAGCCTCCCAAAGTGCTGAGATTACAGGTGCGAGCCACCACACCCAGCCATCCCGGCCAATTTTTTTTTTTTTTGAGATAGAGTCTCACTCTGTCGCCCAGGCTGGAGTGCAGTGGCCCAATCTTGGCTCACTGCAACCTCTGCCTCCAAAGTTCAAGCAATTCTCTTACCTCAGCCTTTCGAGTAGCTGGGATTACAGACATGCGCCACCACACCCAGCTAATTTTTTTTTTTTATAGAGACAGTCTCGCTCTGTTGCCAGGCACCAGGCTGGAGTGCAGTGGTGTGATCTTGGCTCACTGCAACCTCAGCCTCCCGGGTTCAAGCAATTCTCCTGCCTCAGCCTCCCAAGTAGCTGGGACTACAGGCGCGCGCCACCACACCCAGCTAATTTTTATATTTTTTAGTGGAGACGGAGTTTCACCATGTTGGCCAGGATGGTCTCAATCTCTTGACCTTGTGATCTGCCCGCCTCGGCCTCCCAAAGTGCTGGGATTACAGGCGTGAACCACTGCGCCCAACCCCAGTTTTTAATAAATAATTTAAATGTACATTTCTCCTCTCTTCTAGATTCTTATCCTTTTCTGGTTGGCTATTATACTATTAAGATTTGTGGAAATAATTTCATAATGTTATCAAAATAGAAAAGCTGTGAAACAAATGCTTAACAAAACTGTAAGAGGGTAATAGATGTACAACCTGGACTATTCATTTAATCAACACACATTATGTTTCCTTTAGTTTCCAGGCTCTGTGCCAGGCCCTGGGGATTCAAAGGATAAATGAGGCAGGCTCTCAGGCCTCAAGAGAGCCTGCCTCGTTTAGGTGGTAGGGGAGGAAGAGACATATGAACCCCAAACTTGCATATATGCAATGTGATGGTTTCAAAGACAGAAAAGTGAATGAGCTATCAGGAAAGGGTGGGCTTGTTAGCACAAGACACACATGTGATCTGAGTTCTGCTCTAAAATCTACAAAAAACCCTCCCTAGCACTCAAGATGCCAAAATGCCTGAAACTCTCATAGCACATTGAATCCTCTCTGTAGAAATACTCTTATGCAACTCCTTTGGCAGGAGTGATATTTTAAATAATCAGATCATTCCTTATCCTCTACAGAAATCCTCTTTGGTACACCTCCTTGGCAGGAATGACGTTTTAAATAGATTAACTTTCACATAACAGAAAGAGCTCCCGGCAGCGGGAAGAAAACAGGCCCCTGGAGGAAGAGAATTGAAATGGTTAACTAAGAAAAAACAGATGTGGGTGGCTGTAAAGACAAACTGCCTAAGTGAGGTTTTAGCAAGAATGTTAGCGGCAGGGTGCCTGAACAGTTAGCAACACTAATCAGGAATCTGTGTGATGCAGATTACTACACACAATCCTTTGCAGATTTATAAAAGGGCAGATAACTTGGTCTCTGAACCCCTAAGCTTCTTTATTTTTGAGATGGAGTCTCGCTCTGTCGCCCAGGCTGGAGTGCAGTGGCACAATCTCAGCTCACTGCAACATCCAACTCCCAGATTCAAGTTATTCTCCTATAGCCGCAGCCTCCCAAGTAGCTGGGATTACAGGCACCCACTACCACACCTGGCAAATTTTTGTATTTTTAGTAGATATGGAGTTTCACCCAGGCTGGTCTCGCACTCCTGACCTCAAGTGATCAACCTGTTACTGGACCAAAGTGAGGGTCAGGCTGCTATTTCTCATGGCCCAATAATGAGCTGCAGATGAACTGGGGAGGAAGAGAGTATTTATTTCTGCCAGCCAGTTACAGGGAGAAGGCCTGGAAATTATCGCCAGACTAACTCAAAATTACAAAGTTTTCTAGAGCTTATATGTCTACATGTAAGTGTGCATTCATTTAAGACGTAAGTGATTACCTTATTTTAATCTATAACCAAGGTCTGAGTCCTGAAGACATTCCTTTGGAGCCTCAGTAAATTTACTTAATCTAAATGGGTCCAGGTGCTGGGGTGATTACGGTTATCTTGTCTCCTGCTAAATCACAGAGGTCTGGGGAGCTCCTTCAGACCCCAAGAAACTTGATTGCGGAGGCCTGGGGAGTTTCTTCAGATTCACAATAAAACTTGTTTAATCCTAAATGGGTCCTGTTAAGAATTCCTTTCTTGCCTTGTCATGCTTTAAGGCCCAGGAAAGGTCTAGTAAAACACTTGGTGGGCTTTTGTTACATTCCAGTCTTTGAATAAGGGCACTGGCTTTTAACATTTAACTTAACCACTCAGTAGTACTGAAACAGTTGTTACAGAGGCCTGCGCTAGTGAGACCTGACCCAACACACACACAGCCTCAGCCTCCTAAAGTGCTGGGATTACAGGCATGAGCCACCGCGCCCAGCCTGAACCCCCAATCTTCTAATGTAATAGAATGAACATAAATCACTGTCTTCAGAACTTTAGAATTGTTTTCGGGCTCTTAGTGAGATCTTTCTACTTGGTTTTGTTTTAAATCAACTTGCAAAATGCAGTGTATAGTGTGATAGAAGAAAAGTCACAGGAAACAACAGATAAGGGAACAGAAATAAATTCTGCCTTCCCCCTCACCATGGTGAATGCTGCTCTAGCTGCACTGCTGCGATTCCTTCTCCTCCTCAGAAGCCCGGGCCTGACTTTTCGTGTCAATGCCTTCTGCCTTAGGCTCCATTTGGAGAATGTTCCTCCTGAGATCCTCCCCACTCCCAATCAGTTTGTATTTATTACCTCTCTACTGAAGGCTGAGTGTCCCCAAGAAAATTGCATGATAGCAAATTTAGGAATCTGGGCAGGCTGCTTAAGAAAACTGGTTAGAAACATCCTTTCCTTCAAAGTAATGTCAGAGGTGTGTGAACCAGAGCAACTCCATCTTGAATAGGAGCTATGTAAAATGAGGCTGAGACCCACTGGGCTGCGTGCCCAGACAGTTAAGGCATTCTAAGCCACAGGATGAGATAGGAGGTCAGCACAAGATCCAGGTCATAAAGACTTTCCTGAGAAAACAGGTTGCAGTAAGGCCAGAATCCACCAAAGCCAACATGGCGATGAGAGGTCATCCTCACTGCTACACTCCCACCAGCGCCATGATAGTTTACAAATGCCATGGCAACGTGAGGGAGTTACCCTACATGGTCTAAAAAGGGGAGGCATGAGTAGCCCACCCCTTGTTTAGCATATCATCAAGAAATAACCATAAAAATGGGCAAACAGCAGCCCTTGGGTCTGCTCTGTCGATGGAGCAACCATTCTTCTATTCCTCTACTTTCTTAATAAACTTGTTTTCACTTTATGGACTTGCCCTGAATTTTTTCTTGTGCAAGATCCAAGAACCCTCTCTTGGGGTCTGGATTGGGATCCCTTTCTTGTAACAGTAATAATTTAGGCCAGGCATGGTGGATCAGGCCTGTAATCCCAGTACAAGAGAGGCTGAGATAGGAGGATCTCTTGAGGGCAGGAGTTCGAGACTAGCCCGCGCAATAGAGTGAGACCCCATCTCAACAAAAAATAAGAAAATTAGTTGACACCTGCCTACAGTCCCAGCTACTCAGGAGGCTGAGCCAGGATTGCTTGAGCCTAGGAGTTTGAGGCTACAATGACCTATGATTGTACCACTTCACTACAGCCCAGGCAAGACGGTGACACCTTGTCTCAGATAAATAAATAAATAAATAAAGTAATAAAGTAATAGTTTAATCTCTTGGATTTAAGAAGTCTGCTTTCAGTATTTGACTCAAGGATAATTTTAATAGCAGAGTTGTCAGGCTGGACAACCAGGGACCGGTGTTACCACAGGAGACTCTTCAGGGCCTTTTTCTGAATCAGAAGCCTGCAAGTATTGCTCCTCCTATCACATACAGAATGTTTTTCTGATCCATCGCAGAGTGACAGCTTAAGAAATCTTTTACTTTTAAATTTATATTCTTCTACACTAGAAAAAAAATTAGTAGACTCTGTGTATTACTTTTAATGTTAAAGGAAAAGATATTTATTTTCAAAAGCGTATCCCAGGCTGGATCATGCCTAGAATCCCAGCACTTTGGGAAGCCAAGGTAGCTAGATCACCTGAGATCAGGAGTTGAGTTCAAGACCAATCTGGTCAATATGGTGAAACCCTGTCTCTACTAAAAATACAAAAGTTAGCCAGGCATGGTGGCGCATACCTATAGTCCCAGCTACTCAGGAGGCTGAGGCAGGAAAACCACTTCAACCCAGGAGGTGAAGGATGCAGTGAGCCAAGATTGCGCCACTGCACTCCAACCTCCTATATAGTCCTATATCCTATATATATATAGGACTCCTATATCATCCTCCCTCTCTCTCTCTCTCTCTTTCTATATAGTCCTATATGTATATATGTATATATACATGTCCTATATGTATATATTCCTATATGTCCTATACATATGTAAAACATATAGGACTATCCTATATCTATCGTACATATCCTAGTATGTCTGTGTCCACGTGCATATTTACTCAATAAAATGAAAGCTTTTCCATTTCTTACGGTACTTCCGTTTGCCATCTTGCCCAAAGAGGGATGCAGTTATAGACTCAACACATATTTATTGAGCACCTACTGCATGCCAAACACTGTTTTGGGGGATGAGCTACAGGATGATCCCCATTATAAGTAGGACACACCCTCTACTTGCCCACACTTTCCCCATTCTAATCAGATTTCTAGACCTTTCTCTTCATCTCTAACACAGAATCTGTCTCTTTCAAACCATACAACTGCTCTCTAGTCTTCATTCCTTTAACTATCAGATTACAAATTGCTAAACAATGTGAGATTAAAAGATGCCTAAATCACCTCAGGGCTAAAACTTATTTCCATATCAAATATGGCCCTATCTCCAACCTCAGTTCATCTATTACATATATAAGCAAACAATATGTAAAAACACTATGCCTTGTCAAAATGAAGTTGCGCAGTGGTAATAATTTGCAATTTGGAAGGATCAGTCAACATACAGTAAGAAACTTACAAAGGTTCAATAATAACCAAGTAGAAAATTAAAAATAGGAAAGAGTTTCTCCATTCAGAGACATCCCTGAACTAAAAGAGATACTTAGGAGAAACAGTGAACAACCTTTTACAAAATTTCTAATAGTAAGGAACATTTAAAAAATTTTTAGAAAAACTCTCATTTTCTGTGACTGCTGAAGCAGAGTATCATTTGTTTTTTCAATCTTTTACAAAGTAGTAAGCTGGTTCCATCTTAAGCATAAAATCAATTATTAACCAAAGTAAGCTTTAGGGTTTTTTTTTTTAAGCAAATTCCTCTACTCTCGAACTCCCAACTTTCTACAAAGGAAACATGAAAAGGAACTTTGAAATGCATTACAAATACGTAAACATCTACCCTTAGTAGCACTGAGCCCTGCTGCTTACATCCAGCATTACTATGTATCGAACAAAGGCTTGGTTCTTCTTTCCTATTACCAGGGATATTCAAATGTAAAACACTGTACAGCACTAAACCCACAGGAGGAATTAAAAATGTGTAGAAGAAGAAAAGAAAAGTATTTAAAATCAGGTCTGTATTTTTTTTTTTTTTGAGATAGTCTCACTCCATCACCCAGGCTGGGGTGCAGTGGCATGATCATGACTCATGGCAGACTCAACCTCCTGGGCTCAAGTGATCCTCCCACCTCAGCCTCCCAAGTAGCTGGGACTACAGGTGTGCACCACCAACCCAGCTAATTTTTTATTTAGTTTTTTAAATTTTTTGTAGAGACAGAGTCTCACTTTCTTCCCAGGCTGTTCTTGAATTCCTGGGCTCAAGCAATCCACCTACCTCAGCTTCCCAAAGTCCTGGGATTATAGACAGGAGCCACCACACCTGGCAACTTTTTAGATTTAAGGATTTTCTTGAACCCAAGGGTCTGGCCTCAGGTTATTCCTAACATGGACAGACTCAGGGTTACTTTCAGGGATTACAAGCTATTATTCTCTGACCTATTTGAGGGATCTTGTCATCCCAAACTGGAATTCTGGCCCTCAAAGTAACCTCCAGCCAGGCACTGTTGGTTGTGCCTGTGATCCCAGCTCTTTGGGAGGCCGAGGCACGTGGGTCACCTGAGGTCAGGAGTTTGAGACCAGTCTAGCCAACTAAAAATACAAAAATTAGCCAGGCATGGTGGCACATGCTTGTAATCCCAGCTACTCAGGAGGCTGAGGCAAGAGAATCACTTGAACCTGGGAGATGGAGGTTGCAGTGATCCAAGATCGTGCCACTGCACTCTAGCCTGGTGACAGACCAAGACTCCATGACGAAAAAAAAAATAACAATAAAATAAATAAAATAAAATACATTTAAAAAATAAAGTTACCTCCAATTCCTTTTTGATTAATTTTTTAAAATAGAGGCAGCGTCTCCCTATGGTGCCCAGGCTGGTCTCAAACTCCTTTGCTCAAGCAATCCTCCTGCCTTGCCTTCCCCAACGTGCTGGGATTATAGGTGTGAGCCACTGTGCCTTTAATTAGTATATGCCTTCAGTCTCAGCCACTCAGGAGGCTGAGACGGAAAGGATCACTTGAACCAAGGAGTCTGAGGCTTCAGTGCACATGATCCTGCCTGTGAATAACCACTGCCCTCCAGCCTGGGCAACAAAATGAGACCCCAGTCTGAAAAAAAAGAAAGAGAGAGAGAAGCGTGTAGTCACTTTTGTGTTGTTGCCTAACTCAAAGGTGTATGAATCCATCAGACGCTCTCAAGTGAAAATGTTTTTAAGTCTAACAAGTACCTAGGAATCCACAAGATATCATTTCCAAGGGAGTGTCCATCTCAGGATAAATACAGAATGTTCACTATGACAATGTATCCATAAAATGGACCTATTATCCCCTTAATTGCCACTGAAAGCTCTGTCTACTACAGGTTATGAGAGTTACACACCATTTCAAATGATAAAACTAGTCTTACCTTCTCCTTCTTTGATAGTATAAATACACCAACCACTGTGCAATAAAAGGCCATATGATGGCAAAAGTTAACACACCAGGAGACATCTCAAAGGGCCACCAAGATGGTCTCTGAGAAAACACAATAAGCTTGTCACAAATCTCTTCAATACTGCATGTATAAACTTAAAAATATAACTAATTCATAATTTTCAAAGTAGAAAATTAGTAACAAATCTCACTCCTGCTGAAGGGAGGAAGATATTCTGCATTTCAGAGTATAATTAAGGAAGCAGGCTTTTAGGAGTACTTTGAATTTAAATAAACACGAAACAAGTATTTTTTAACTTCAAAGGTAGATTTCATTTGGGATGATTTAAAGATTTCGTATGTTCTAAATGTATTGTAACATACGAAATCCTGGCATTTAAATTTGTAAAAAACTGTCTTACCTGTGAGGTGGGCTGACTAGTAGTCTGCAACGTTGATGTTGACAATTTTGCCTATAAATAAAACACAAATGAAAGTGACTTAGCCTTGAAAAAATAAAAAGCACAGTAATTTTTCTATGTCCTAACTTTTTTAAAAAAGGCAGAAATTTTGAGGTTTTGGGGGTTGTTTTTGTTTTCTTTATATATAGAACAGTTGGAACGTAGAACTATTAGTTTATTCAGTATTCTTCTGCAAACTATACTTTGATTATCCTGAAACTAATACTTACCAAAGCACAAGTTTCCTAAAACTGCAAGCCAAATGATACTTTGATGCTTTGTATTTTTAGCTCAAATTATATAAAATTATCCAAATAAAACCTCAAATCCATCTAAACTCTTATGTGCTTTACAGTCTTATTACATTACCTACTTGACTTTTCTTTTCCTTTTTTTTTTTCTTTGAGATGGAGTTTCACTCTTATTGCCTAGGCTGGAGTACAATGGTGCAATCTCGGCTCACTGCAACCTCTGCCTCCCAGGTTCTAGCGATTTTCCTGCCTCAGCCTCCCAAGTAGCTGGGATTACAGGCATGCACCACCATACCCGGCTAATTTGTTTTTGTATTTAGTAGAGACAGGGTTTCATCACATTAGTCAGGCTGGTCTCAAACTCCTAACCTCAGGTAATCTGCCCGCCTCAGCCTCCCAAAATGGTGGGATTACAGGTGTGAGCCACTGCGAGGAGCGACTTTTCTTTTCTTTTTTTTTTCTTTTTATTTGCACAATTTGACCTTTCAATGTTATCCAAGCGACTTTTCTTTTTGAGACACGATATCAGCTCACTGCAATCTCCGCCGCACGAGTAGCTGGGATTACAGGCATGTGCCACCACACCCAGCTAATTTTTGTATTTTTGGTAGTAGAGGTGGAGTTTTACCATGTTGGCCAGATTGGTCTCGAACTCTCGACCTCAGGTGATCCATCCACCTCAGCCTCCCAAAGTGCTGACAGTACAGGCATGAGTCACTGTGCCTGGCCCAATTTATTTCTTCTATGAATCATCCAAGTGAATTATGCAAATTTTAAGGAAAAAAGTCCTAAATCAAAATCTTTTCAACTTTATTCTATTATTGTATTGCATTTTTGTAGAGATGAGGTCTTGCTCTGTTGCCCAGGCTGGAGAGATCATGGCTCACTGCAGCCTTCAACTCCTGGGTTCAAGCGGTCATCCTGCCTCAGCCTTCTGAGTAGGTGGGCCGACCACCAAGCCTGGCTATGTTAATTTTACTTTTCTGTAGACATAGTCTTGCTGTGTTGCCCAGGCTGATCTTGAACTCCTAGCCTCAGGTTATCTTCTTGCCTTGACCTCCCAATGTGCTGAGATTACAGGTGTGAGCCATGGGCCTAGCCTAAAGTTTTATATAACAGTGAAAATGTAAATGTCTAAGAAAATATACCAAAAGAATTTCAGCAGAATTTCAATACCACTAAAGATATTGAATATATGTAAAATATTCTTAGGAAAAAAAAAAAAACTTAGAACATTCCAGGCACAGCGGTTCATGCCTGTAATCCCAAGCACTTTGGGAGGCCGAGGTGAGCTGATCATTTGAGCCTGAGCAACGTGGAAAACTGTCTCTACAAAAAATACAAAAATTAGCTAGACGTGGTGGTGGTATGCATCTGTGGTTCCAGCTACTTGGGAAGTTGAGGTGGGAGGATGACGTGGTCCCAGGAGGTGGAGGTTGCAGTGAGCCAAGTGCAGTGGCATGATCTAGGCTCACTGAAACTTCCACCAACTTGGTTCAGGTGATTCTCATGCCTCAGCCTCCCAGGTAGCTGGGATTACAGGCATGCACCACCACGCCCGGCTAATTTTTGTACTTTTAGTAGACACAGGATTTCATCGTGTTGGCCAGGCTAGTCTCAAACTCCTGGCCTCAAGTGATCCACTCGCCTCAGCCTCCCAAAGTGCTGAAATTATAGGTGTGAGTCACTGTGCCCGGTCACAAGGCACTATTTTTAACTCTTTTTCCTTATAGACCCTCTTGAGGATCTCATGAAGACAACAAAAATGTAAAATCAAAGACAAATGTGCATAGTATTTTAGGGTGTTTGTAGACTCCTGGAAGTCTAGGAATTTGCAGTCTGATTAATAATAATATGTAATTGAGAATCCTGGGGAGACATATAATTTTAAAAAACATGTAATAACTTGAATAACTTACTGATTCGGTAAAGAGAAAGATATTCCCAGTGGTTGTTTAGGGAAGCCTGCAGTATCAGTTTCTTTACATGAGTCTACATTTAATGTATTTATCTTGTAATGGAAGCATATCTTCTTTGATTAATCCCTATATATACTTCTTAACATCTGTTACAGCATGATGCTTCAATGATGCTTCAATGTCGTATAATGTTTGCAGCTAGGTCAGACAGTCAAGGCTAATTACCTCTTTATTCTCTTCAACAAATGTTACTCAAGGAGAGGCAGGTGAGTCCAGGCATTATTACAGGCCACAGTCAAAACTACATATCAAACTGAAGTGTCTCTTCCTATGAACCTTTTCCCTTTATTTATTTATTTATTTATTTTTGAGACAGAATCTCACTCTGTCACCCGTGCTGGAGTGCAGTGGCACGATCTCAGCTCACTGCAACCTCTGCTTCCCAGGTCCAAGCGATTCTCCTGCCTCAGCCTCCCAAGTAGCTGGGATTACAGGCATGCAACACCACACCTGGCTAATTTTTTTTATTTTTAGTAGAGACAGAATTTTACCATGTTGGCCAGTCTGGTCTTAAACTCCTGACCTTAGGTGATCCATCTACCTCAGCCACCCAAAGTGTTGGAATTACAAGCATGAGGTACCTTGCCCATCCATTTTTCTTTTTTTTTTTTTTTTTTTTTTTTTCTGAGACGGAGTTTCGCTCGTTACCCAGGCTGGAGTGCAATGGCTCGATCTTGGCTCACTGCAACCTCCGCCTCCCAGATTCAGGCAATTCTCCTGCCTCAGCCTCCCGAGTAGCTGGGACTACAGGCGTGCGCCACCATGCCCAGCTAATTTTTTGTCTTTTCAGTAGAGATGGGGTTTCACCATGTTGACCAGGTTGGTCTCGATCTCTTCACCTCGTGATCCACCCGCCTCGGCCTCCCAAAGTGCTGGGATTCCAGGCAGGAGCCACCATGCCCAGCTATTTCTCTATTATTTTAAGCAGTAATTCGTTTCTAGGTCAGTCTTTTGTTAAACAGTATTTTCAAAACTAAGTTCTTTTTATTTTTACTAAAATACATTAACTTATGTAAATATGTTCAACACAGATTCCACATTGCTTTCCAGAATCAGTAAGCAGAAGAAGGTATGACACATTTGAAAGTTTACCTGTGAAGCAGTCAGTGTTTCCAGTTTCTGCAGTCTCTGAAGGACATTCTGCATGTCCTCCTGCAGTCTCATCAGCACGAGGGCGATCTGCTCATTGAGGCTGCCTTGGGGCCCTCTGTTGGAGCCCCAGCGCTCCCCATCACCTCCACTTCCCACCTGCTGACCCTTGGTTCCCTCACTCAAGTGTTGCATCCTATGTCCTATTTTAAGAGACAAAAATAAGTTTGTTTTAAATAATTCTTATGCAAGTAGAAACTGTTTTATTCATTTTCCTCTGTTATTTCTTTGAGATCTAAATCTCCAAAGTGTGGCTAGGAGCAGTGGCTCATGCCTGTAATCCCAGCACTTTGGGAGGCTGAGGCAGACGGATCACCCGAGGTCAGGAGTTCAAGACCAGCCTGGCAAACATGGCGAAACCCCGTCTCTACTAAAAATAAAAAATTAGCCAGGCGTAATGGCATGTGCCTGTAATCCCAGCTACTCAGGAGGCTGAAGCAGGAGAATCATTTGAACCCTGGAGGCGGAGGTTGCAGTGAGCCACAATCACACCACTGCACGATAGCCTGGGTCACACAGCAAAATGCCATCTCAAAAAAATAAAAAATAGATCTCCAAAGCAGAGTAGAAGCAATCAGGAAGTACATAAAATAAACTGCTGAGATCAAAGAAATTAATTTATAAACTTCTATTCATGTTGATATATTCCAAAATTTTTTGCTAAGGTTCTATAATATACATAATATACTAATACATTACTCTATGCATATAATTCGCAAATAATATACACATTTGGAGTGCACGCTTAAAAATTCTTTACTAATAAGGTAACCAGACTGAAAAACTTCAAATACTTTATTTTTTTTAATAGAGATAAGCTCTCCCCATGTTGCCCAGGCTGGTCTCAAACTCTCAGGCTCAAGCAATCCACCTGCCCCAGGCTCTCAAAGTTCTGGGATTACAGGCATGAACCACCATGCCTGGCCCTGAAGACTACTTTTTAGAGTATTAAAAGTTACAATAAAGAGTTATGTTTGCCTTTTTGGTGATTTGTTTCATTACATTATAAATCTCCAAAGGTGTGTGTTTGTGTGTGTGTTTGTTTTTGAGATGGAACCTCACTCTGTTGCCCAGGCTGGTGAGCAATGGCTCACTACAACCTCTGCCTCCCAGGTTCAGGCGATTCTTCTGCCTTAGCCTCCCAAGCAACTGGGATTACAGGCGCACGCCATCATGCCCAGCTAATTTTTGTATTTTTAGTAGAGACAAGAGTTTCACCTTGTTGGCCAGGCTGGTCTCGAACGCCTGACCTCAAGTCATTGGCCTGCCTCAGCTCCCAAAGTGCTCGGATTACAGGAATGAGCCACCATGCCCAGCCATCCAAAGGATTTTAAATATGTTTTTCTTATTATAAATTGTGTGTTCCTTATAGAAATCTCACTACTATTAAGATTTTGTTATATATCTATCCATTCTTTTCTCTGGGCATATATTTACAAAATTAGCATTACCCCTTATACATGATTTTATGTCCTAGTTTTAAAACCATATTATGAACACTTACCTGCATCATTAAATTTTATCCCAAAACCACTTAAATGATTATATAAATTCCCTAGTTAGGTTATGAAATAATTCACTCAGTCATTCTCCACTTCTGGATAGGTAGGATGAGTCTAAATTTTTTCTGTTACAAATAAAATTGCAATGAATGACTTTGTATGTAAATCCTTGTCCAAATTTCCCCTGATCTCTTTAGGACAGATTCCAAAAAGAATCATTACTGGATCAAAGGATAACAACTGTGTCAAGGTTCCCAAGCTATTTTTCAGAAGGCTGAAACAGTGTTATATTGAAGAGTATAAAAGGCACTATCATGTTACCCTACCCTTGCAGGAATGAATTTACATTCGCTAATATAATGAGTAAGTTTTGTTTTGAATAACAAATAGGAAATTGTCTAACTCATTGTCTTTTAGTATCCTGGACCTCCATTGCAGCGGAATTCCCATAGCTGAACCTCCATCAAGTATCGTTGGGAGTTAAAAGGGAAACCAAATTAGAGCTATTTGCCAAGTTAAACCCCAAAGAGGGCACTGAGGTGCCTGATGCTGTTTTCAAGACTTCTTATATCAAAAGGAAGTAAATTCTGAAGTGGTTCTGCATGAACCCAGCTAGTAGTATGGAACTCGCATGAGAAAAAAAAGTAAGACATCCAGTGTGAGCCACCTCACCTAGCCAATTCTCTTTGGTTGACAGTATCTATTTCTTTTTTTTTTTTTTTTTTTTTTGAGACAGAGTCTCACTCAGTCACCCAGGCTGGAGTGCAGTGGCACAATCTCGGCTCACCACAACCTCTGCTTCCCAGGTTCAAGCCATTCTCCTGCCTCAGCCTCCCAAGTAGTTGGGATTACAGACATGTGCCACCGTGCCTGGCTATTTTTTTTTTTTTTGGGGGGATTTTTTGTAGAGACAGGGTTTCTCCATGCTGGTCAGGCTGGTCTAGAACTCCTGATCTCAGGTGATCTGCCCGCCTTGGCCTCCCAAAGTGCTGGGATTATAGGCGTGAGCCACTGTGCCCGGCCAGTATCTATTTCTTACCAGAAACTATTATAAATTAATACGTTTACTTTTCTTCCCCACTCAATTCTTTATTCTATTACCTGATCACATTACTATTTATAATGTTTATATTGGTATTGTCAAATGTTTTTTTTATCTCTATTACTTGATTTGTCAGCTTTACATGATCTCTTTTAACCTTAGTGGAAAAGATACAGAATTCAGATTCTTATCTACATAGGGAACAAAAGCAGCAGCACAGTTAGAGCAGTTGGTGATTGTTAGGGGGATGATAGAACATAAGTCTGGCTACCTTAAAAAGCTGCATGCAAGATTTAGAAATAGAAACATTTTCCTTGCCGGGCACAGTGGCTCATGCCTGTAATGCCAGTACTTTGGGAGGCTGAGGTAGGCAGATCACTTGAGGTCAGATGTTTGAGACCACCTTGGCCAATATGGTGAAACCCCCCTCTCTACCAAAAATACAAAAATTAGCCAGGCATGGTGGCACACGCCTGTAATTCTGGCTACCTGGGAGACTGAGGCACAACAATCACTTTAACCTGGGAGGTGGAGGTTGCAGTGAGCTGAGATCACACCACTGGCACTCCTGCCTGGGTAAGAGAGCCAGACTCTGTCTCAAAAACAACAACAACAACAAAAGAAATGTTTTCTCCAATTCCTTCAGGTAATATACTACTGTGCCCATGGATTCCGAGGAGAGAACTAAACATTAAAAAAAAAAAAGAAAAGAAAGTTGGCCAGGCACGGTGGCTCATGCCTGTAATCCCAGCATTTTGGGAGGCCGAGGCGGGCAGATCACCTGAGATCAGGAGTTCTAGACCAGCCTGGCCAACATGGTGAAACCCCATCTCTACTAAAAATACAAAAATTAGCTGGGCATGGTGGCGGGCACCTATAATCCTAGCTACTCAGGAGGCTGAGGCAGGAGAATCACTTGAACCTGGGAAGTGGAGGTTGCAGTGAGCTGAGATTACACCACTGCACTCCAGCCTGGGCGACAGAGCGCGAGACTCCATCTCAAAAATAAATAAGTAAATAAATAAAGATAGTGAGAGAAGAAAAAAAGGTAATCATACCTCTTCCTCTTCTGACATTAGAGAATTCATCATTTTCACCGCCTCGCTTCTCTCGGTGTGGCGCTCCACTGTTATTCCTACCATCTTCTCCTCCATGCTTGACTTCACCTTTTCCTTCAACTGCAACCACCTGCATATTCCCAATGCTGCCATTTCCAGGAGGTACTTGAACATCTTCACGAAATCCAGAATTTTCCATGGGTTGACTGGAATGACCACCCAAGTAATACTGAAATGGTCCACTGTTGGATGTAAAGCTGTCTAAAGACTACAAATTTAAAACGACACTGAGTTAAAAGCTATAAACATTAATTATACAGCACGAAGTTTTTACAGCAATAGAAGAAATACCATTTTTCTAAAATGTTCTTTCATGTTATTATGGGAAATATTCTTTTTCTAAAAAAATGTCTTCAATTCTGGCTGGGCGCAGTGGCTCATGCCTGTAATCCCAGCACTTTGGGAGGCCGAGGCAGGCAGATCACCTGAGGTTGGGAGTTTGAGACCAGCCTGACCAACATGGAGAAACCCTGTCTCTACTAAAAATATAAAAAATTAGCCGGGCATGGTGGCACATGCCTGTAATCCCAGCTACTCAGGAGGCTGAGGCAGGAGAATCTCTTGAACCCAGGAGGTAGAGGCTGAGGTGAGCTGAGATCATGCCATTGTACTCCAGCCTGGGCAACACGAGTGAAACTCATCTCAAAAAAAAGAAAAAAAAGAAAAAGAAAAAGAAAGTAAAGGAATAAAGAATAAAGAATGGTTACTGCATAGGCAGAGCTTAAATGTGTTTGTTTTTAAAAGAACTCACCTAAGATATTGATGGATGACAACCTATAATTAACCTAGACTTGGTGAGGGTGGTGATGAGGTGGGGTTATATCTTATTTTCCTTCAGGAAGGGACATCTTAGTGTATAAAGGGTATGTAAGAGTCCTCAGCAAAGAGGGAGGATGTACAGTGGGGGTGGGAATGGGAAGGGACTTAACACTTTAGAGAGAGAAGGCCAGGGTGGATGGTGAGCAAAGACCACGTAGGAGAGTGGTGTTAACAGAGGCCAGCAAGGGGCCGGGCGAGATGCCACACCTGTAATTCCAGCACTTTGGGAGGCTGAGGCAGGCAGATCACTTGAGGCCAGGAGTATGAGACCAGCCTGGCCAACGTAGTGAGACCTTGTTTTTACTAAAAATACAAAAATTAGCCAGGCAGGGTGGCGCACACCTGTAGTCCCAGCTACCAGGAAGGCTGAGGCATGAGAATCAACTGAACCCAGGAGGTGGAAGTTGCAGTGAGCCCAGATTGTGCCACTGTACTCCAGAAGCCAGATCAGACAGCTCCTTGATCTTTAATCCATTAACTGGTTGAGAGAGAAAACAGGAACAAACCTATAAGTTAGCAGCCAGATATTTACTGAGATTAATCTCTGGTCCCTTTCATCAACCTTTCCCAAACATCTCTTTTTTAAAAAGAAAAAATAAAAAGGGAATCTGGGTTTTTCCATCCTTTTCATTTTTCACTAATTTCTCTCATTCTCAGTTTGGCCTCCTTATTATTCTTCCAATCTATGCTGCTTTTTTTTTTTTTTTTTTTTTTTTTGAGACAAGTTCTGGCTTTATAGCCCAGGCTGGAGCACAGTGGCATCATCTTGGCCATCGCAACCTCTGTCTCCCAGGCTCAAGCCTTCCTCCCACCTCAGCCTCCCCAAGTAGCTACCATGCCTGGCTCATTCTTGTATTTTTTTGTAGAGACAGGGTTTTGCCATGTTGCCCATGCAGGTCTCAAACGCGTGAGCTCAAGCGATCCAGCTGCCTCGACCTCCTCCCACAGTGTTGGCATGATAGGGGTGAGCCACCGTGACTGGCCTACGCTACTCATTTGTGTTTGACCTTAGGTAAAAGATATTTTATTCATGTGTTTTTAAAATTTGAGAAAACTGAGAGATAGATTTAATTGCATTATGAAATGAGAAAAGGAGAAAAACACAAAGAAAAGTTAAAATCAGTTCAGGGAGGCAAAAGATAAATGATTGTCTGTAAGACACACTGAACTATATTAGAACAGGTAGGAGATAGAATGGGGAGAGGATGTAAAAAGGCCAAACAAAAATATAGCCGTAAAAACCACCCTCGTCAGATTAATAACTAGAATACATAAGGAGCGTAAACAACTCAATAGGGAAAAAAAAACGAATAATCTGGTTAAAAATGGGCAAAAGATCTGAACAGACATTTCTCAAAAGACCTACAAATGGCAAACCGTTACATGAAAAGGTGCTCAACATCACTGATCATCAGAGAACTGCAAATCAAAACTATGATTGCAAATCAAATCAAAACAATGAGATATTATCTCACCCCAGTTAAAATGGCTTTCATCCAAAAGGCAAGCAATAACAAATGCTGGCGAGGATGTGGAGAAAAGGAAGCCCTTGTACATTGCTGATGAGAATGTAAATTAGTACAGCCTCTATGCAGAACAATACGGAGGTTCCTCAAAAAATGAACAATACTAAAAACAGAGTTACCATATGACCAGCAATTCCACTACTGGCTGTATACCCGAAAGAAAAGAAATCAATATATTGAAGAGATATCAGCACTCCCACGTTTACTGCAGCACTGTGCACAATAGTCAAGATTTGGAAGCAACCTAAGTGTCCATCAACAGACAAATGAATAAAGAAAACGTGGTACATATACACGATGGAATACTATTCTACCATAAAAAAGAATGAGATCCTCTCATTTGCAATATGGATTGAACTGGAAGATATTACATTTAGTGAAATAAGCCAGGCACAGAAAGAAAAACTTCAAATGTTCTCACTTATTTGTGACAGCTAAAAATTAAAACAAACTCATGGAGGTAGAGATACAGTGAATAAGATCTAGTATCTGATAGCACAGCAGAGTGGCTATAGTTGGCAATATTTTTGTCGTACATTTTAGAATACTGAGGGAGTACAACTGGAATGTTTATAACACAAAGAAATGATGAGTGCCTGAAGTAATGAACACCCCATTTACCCTGATATGATTATTACACATCATATGCCTGCACCAAAATATCTCATGTACCCCATAAATATGTATTTATTATATTTTTTATATTTTACAAAAATAAAGTGTAGATGGAGTCTCACCATCTTGCCCAGGCTGGTCTCAAACTCCTGGCTTCAAGTGATGTTCTTGCTTGGGATTAGAGGCATGAGCCACCGCACCCAGTCTACCCCATAAATATATACACCTACTATGTGCCCATAAAAATTAAAAATTAAAAAATTAAAAATAAACCATGCTCATCATTATCAGAAAAAGTTGAGAAAAAGAATTCATGGACTTTTATAATTTTTTTTTCAAGTTTTCTCTTCCAATACTGCATCTTAATCAGCTGAAATTTAAAAATTATTTCCACCAGAAATTTCAATCCAATGAATTATAGTCAATGTCAAGAACAGACTTATTTATTTAAAAATTATTCAGGCCAGGCTCAGTGACTCACACCTGTAATCCCAGCGTTTTGGGAGGCCGAGGTGGTAGCACTGATTGAGGGCAAGAGTTTGATACTATGCTAGGCAACGTATCAAGAATCTATATTTGAGCTGGAGGCGGTGGCTCATGTCTGTAATCCCAGCACTTTGAGAGGCTGAGGCAAGCAGATCACTTGAGGCCAGGAGTTTGAGACCAACCTGGCCAACATGGTGAAACTCTGTCTCTACTGAAAACATAAAAATTAGCAAGGCGTGGTGGCACACGCCTGTAATCCCAGCTACTTGGGAGGCTGAGCCAGGAGAATTGCGTGAACCTAGGAGGCGGAGGTTGCAGTGACCTGAGGTTGCACCACTGCACTCCAGCCTGGGCGACAGAGAGAGACCCCATCTCTAAAAAACAGAAACAACAACAAAGAAAATCATTCAATTTTCCTGAACATTAATAAATGTTTCAAACATAGACACTAGCATAAAAAGTGTTTCCTCTGTACCTCCATCCCACATCTCCTAGAATATTTATAAACATATGTATATTATTAGTTATAATGGAATAGTTAATTGTTATTAATTTTTCTTTCTTTGACTTTTCCAGAATTTTACATATTTTTGAATTAAGAAAAAATAGTTTAAAATACAAATGTTTAAACATTTTAGGGGCATATTTTCAAAATGGAAAATAGCATGTATATTTGCTACTAACGGACGTTACGCATTGAATTCTAACATAACACTTTGAAAATCTACCAATCAGAAAATGTCATTTTTACCTCTTCTTGTCCAAATTGTTCCATAGAATCGCAGTAAACCTCACTGTCTGAATCACTTGTCAAATGCTGAATTCCTGTAATATCTTCAACATGATCATCATTTATATCTAAATATGAACAAAAGTGTAGACAGTATAATTATACTCTAATAAAAGAAAAACAAATTTATTCCTTTTTTTTCTTTTTTTTGAGATGGAGTCTCACTCCGTTGCCCAGGTTGGAGTGCAGTGGTGTGATATTAGCTCACTGCAACTTCTGCCTCTTGGGTTCAAGCAATTCTCCTGCCTCAGCCTCCCAAGTAGCTGGGATTACAGGTGCCTGCTACCGTGCCCAGCTAATTTTTTTTTTTTTTAGATGGAGTCTCATTCTGTCACCCAGGCTGGAGTGCAGTGGTGTGATCTTGGCTCACTGCAACCTCCACCTCCAGGGTTCAAGCAATTCTCCTGCCTCAGCCTCCTGAGTAGCTAGGATTACAGGTGCATGCCATCACACCTGGCTAATTTTTTGTATTTTAAATTAAGACGGGGTTTCGCCATGTTGGTCTGGCTGGTCCTGAACTCTTGACCCACCCACTCAGGCTTCCAGAGTCCTGGGATTACAGGCATGAGCCACCGTGCCCAGCCAATTTTTGTATTTTTAGAAGAGATGGAGTTTCACCATGTTGTCCAGGCTGGTCTCCAGCTCCTGACCTCAGGTGATCCATCCACCTCAGCCTCCCAAAGTACTGGGATTACAGGCGTTAGCCACCACTCCTGGCCTTTATTCCATTTTCTTTTTTTTTTTTTCTTTTTAGTCCGTTTTCATATTCCATTTTCAAAATTCATCAGCCTTATATATTTTTTTCAGCCTTATTTTTATACTGAGAGACAAATTTATCAAGCCACACTTTTTAAAATTTACCAAAACTTTAAATTTAGTTGATAATTTTTATTTGAAAAGACCAAAATATTTTGTCACTGAATTCCATAAAGACAGTCTAGATTAAACCTTATAAAACCTAATAACCCTATAAGAAAAAACTACCCACCAAGCAGGATGCCTAAATGTAAGATGAAACTATGCAAGTTTGGTTCTTACATTAAGAAATGATGTTTCTTGGCCAGGAGAGGCAGCTCACGCCTGTTATCCCAGCACTTGGGAAGACCAAGGCGGGTGAATCACTTGAGGTCAGGAGTTCAAGACCAGTCTGGCCAACATGGTGAAATCCCATCTCTACTAAAAATACAAAAATTAGCTGGGCATGGTGGCACATGCCTGTAATCCCAGCTACTAGGGAGCCTGAGGCAGGAGAATTGCTTGAACCCAGGAGGTGAAGGTTGCAGTAAGCTGCGATGGCGCCATTGCACACCACCCTGGTCAAATAAGAAATACTCCATATAAAAAAAAAAAAAAAAAAAGAAATGATGTTTCTCATATGGACTATTATGTATTCCTAAAAATGAAAAATAGGCCAGCGCGGAGGCTCAAGCCTCTAATACTAGCACTTTGGGAGGCTGAGGAGGGCAGATCACTTGAACCCAGGGGTTCCAGACCAGCCTGGGCAACCTGGCAAAACCCTGTCTCCACAAAAAATTTAAACATTAGCTGGGCGTGGTGGTACATGCCTGTAAGCCCAGCTGCTCAGGAGGCTGCGGCAGAACTGCCCAGAGTTCTAAGCTGCAGTGAACCATGACTATGTCACTGCACTCCAGCCTGGGCAACAGAAAGAAATACATATATAACCCTGGCCCTAATTCACTCTCTTTCAAAACCATAAACCCTTATAATATTAACAAGCCCTAAGATATGACTAAATAAGAGATTTTTAAATTCAAAACTGATCCTAAAGATCCTGTAATTATGAAAAGACTATTCATAGGAAAGAGGCTGGACACAGAATTATTTGGGGACAATACCTTGGTGAATGCAAACAGCAGTTTCTCCAGTTTGCCCCAAGTTTTCATCAATAGGCTTTACTTCTTCAGTGTTTCTGCCATTCAGGGAAGAACTGGCATGAATGTCATTCTGCATATCCTGAACAAAGCCATCTTTATCATAGCCATTAGTGACAATGATTTCCAAATTCTTATGGTCTGCTGACTTCATCATTTTCTTATCTTTTATGAGAAAACAGAGAGATTCATAAAAGTTCACAGTAGGTCACCTTCTGCATGCCATGTTTTCATAACCAGTTGTGATTTCCCTAACCTACCACAATCCCTTTGAAGGGTTTCCTACTTGGATCAAACAGAAGGCACGCTCCTTGAAATGGGGTTTACTATATGCTAAGAGCTCACCCAAACTATGTTGGCTTCAAAACTGTTTCAGTTCCCTGTGAATCTTCTAGAATTCCTTTTAAAAAGTAATCTCTCAAAGTCTTTTTACTCTCTTAGGCATAAGCAAATTGCTCTATGAGACCTAGCCGTGCAAAAGGGTCCACATAGTTGATAAAAAACATCCTTAAAGAAGGTGTTATTTGTCATACCTTACTGGAAAGGGAAGGGAAAACTAAGTTATGTAGTTTGTTTTAGTGTCTTTCTGTCTCCTCTTTTGAAAACAGTCTTCCCATGTATCGCTGGTATTCTAAAAAGGCCCCCAACGCTCTAACCCATAATTCCAATGTTCCTTCTTCATGAAAACCTACGCCTGTAAACCGACGCGATGGCGCATGCATGTAATCCCGGCACTTTGGGAGGCCAAGGCGGGCAGATCACTTGAAGTCAGGAGTTTGAGACCAGCCTGGCCAACATGGTGAAATCTCGCCTCTACTAAAAATATAAAAATTAATGGGGCATGGTGGTACATGCCTGTACTCAGGAGGCTGAGGCAGGAAGATGCCTTGAACACAGGCGGCAGAGGTTGCAGTGAGCCGAGATCGCACCACTGCTCTCCAGTCTGGGTGACAGAGCGAGACTCCATCTCAAAAAAAACCCAAAAACCAAAAAAACAAAAACAAACAAACAAAATGCCTGTATCTTATTCTCTAGATTCCACTCTATTTTTGATAAGATATTGAGAGTCTAACTTGTCTCCTGTCCTTAGTAACTTATGCATATTCATGTTAGAAACAACACCTTAAAATAGTACATGTCTAATGCAGCATTTCAGGCTGTCCGTTTGGAGGAGTGGCCTATTCTTGTCAACCTTCAATTAACACCTATTCCATCTCTGCATAAGGTTGGCTGTTCCTATACTTTGTAGTAGAGCCTTTTGGTCCACAGCAAACCTGGTTGTAAGGTCAACAGCCTATATCCCACCACCTGCTCTAATCTTATACAATACCAAATCAGCCCAAATGTTTTCATACCCTCTTAATTTATTTATTGTAAAATTACTGATTATCCAGCATTACCATTATCACTTTGTTCTGCCCCTTTCACTTCTTTGTGGGACTCTTCTTCCTCAGATTCAGCTCCACTATCACTGCTTTCAGCTTTACCATTAACAGTTTTGGCGTTTGGAGTAGAAGTGAGAACATTACCAAGATCTAAAACATGAAATGACCACTTAGTCACAATGTGGTAATATACAATAATGCCATAATTTCCAAGTAATACTAATAAAATTTACAAATAACTAATAATTTTGAATTAAAATGTTAGTGATATATATAATAGTATTATTTTATTTGACTATAAACATACACATATTATTACACAGACAAATTCCTTCAATTATCACCTTACAATCAAGCTATCTTAAATCCTTTCTGAATCAGGCAGAGGATAAATTAATATCAATCAAAATAAAGCTAGAGATCAATGGATCTTCATACATGGCAAATGACAAGATACTTCCTATATGCTAGCCTGCTGAAAGCAAAAAATACACTTTTGGTTCTACCAACAATCTCATCAATATTACAGTTGGAGTCCATTTAAAAAATTGTATTCCTGTATTACCTTTAGGACTTCAGGTGCACAACTCATGTATCATGTCTTTATGATATTTGAGTTTTTTCTTAAAGTATCCATTAATGTTATCAATCACTTACAAAAGCAAATTGTCCAAGCGGCCAAAGCTATATCCTGAGGGTAAATACATCAGAGCTTCTCAACTTTAATGTGCATACAAATCTCCTGGGATCTATTTAAGATGCAGATTCTGAATTAGTAAGTCTAGGGTGATGTAAGATTCCGAATTTCTACAAAGACACATTTGTTGCCAATGCTGCTGATTACAAGATGCTGTTTTGAGAACAGGTATTGAAAGACAATATTGTTGAGATGACAATACTCCCTGCAAATTCACTGCAATCTCTATCAAAATCCAAGCTGGCATTTTTGCAAAAAATTGACATGCAGATTCTAAAATTCATATGAAAATGTGAGGGATCAAGATTAGCCAAAACAATCTTGAAAAAGAACAAAATTGGAGGACTCACCATTCCTGATTTCAAAACTTACTGTATATGCATATTCTGAAAATGGCCGTGTAAAACTGATACATCTGTTCTATTGAACCTAAATGGCTACTTTTAAGAAAATGCTTTGTTTAGAAAAAAAAAAAAGACAAGATTGCAAACGGTCTTGCAATTTGGCAATATCTTATAAAATTACAAATAGCCACCAAACATTTCTAATTCCATTTCTAATATTTCTTACAGATATGCTTTCATATATATGAAAGGACAAATACATGGTAATTCTCAGCAGCATCATTTTTTGAAGATCAAAAAAGTAAATAACCTAAATATCCATCAGAATGGTTCAGGTTAAAAAAATCACGGTGCAAGTCCACAATCCCTTACTTACAACCCTTGGATCCAGATACATTTTGAAATCTCAAGTTTTTCTAATTTTGCAAAGGTTATATGGTACATATGCCATTTGGTATATTATGTAACACATCCAATAAAGTCTAAGACAGCTCTCACTAAAAAGAGAAAATATGATTTTTGCAGCAAAACATATAAATAGTTACACTACATAGGACAGAGACTCAAAATATCCTTATTTTATTTCAGGTCAGATTTTGCTCCCTAGATTTTTATTTCATATCAGACAGGTTTTGCTGCCAAATGAGTCTACCAAAAAACTTCTGGTCTTCAAAGATTTTTAAATTTTTAAGTTATAGCTAGGTAACTGTGAGCCTGTACCTTTATTACCATTATTTACTCTTCTTTGTTTTATCATTAGCTGTTTAAATATCTGCCTCTGGCCAGTGGCTGGATACCACTGAAGCAGATCCAGATTTACTTCCCTTCATCCTAACATGCCTAACATACAGAAAACATTTAATTTTTTTTTTCTGACTGGGCACAGTGGCTCATGTCCGTAATCCCAGCACTTTGCGAGGCTGAGTTGGGAGATCACCTGAGGTCAGGAGTTCGAGACCAGCCTGGCCAACATGGCAAAACAGGCTCTACTAAAAATACAAAAATTAGTCAGGCACAGTGGCACATGCTTGTAATCCAAGCTACTCGGGAGCCTAAGTCAGGAGAATTGCTTGAACCCAGGAGCCGGAGGTTGCAGTGAGCCGAGTTCAGACCACTGCACTCCAGCCTGAGTGACAGAAGAAGACTCTGTCTCAAAAAAAAAAAAAGAAGAAAGCATTTATTTTTTTCTATGAATTGAATAAGCATGTCTTGTTAATATTTGACTTCTCTAAGCAAACCAAATGTAGAATGATGTGCTACAGAATTATGCCCAGTAAGCACTCAGTACCACTTGTACATGGTTTATTACCATGATAGGTACAAAGCCTGATTTCAGCACAGGGAAGATTACTATTCCGAAATACTGCCATTACTGTCAATTATTAAAAGATATCTTATAAATAGGGATACCAAGGGGAAAAAAAAGGGACGCCAGGCGATTTTTATTTAAAGAGTATACATACAATTTTCACTTAAATTGACTCTTGTGGTCTCATTTCACTCTGCTTTCTAAAAAATTTCAAGAGCAAATGTTTAGTTAATACCAACACATTTTGCATTTTATTTAACTCCTGCAAGTATGCAAAACATAACTTTTTCAATACTTTGTGTACATGAAGACAAAATTCTAAAAAAAAAAGAGAATGAAACTGTAATCCATGCAAAGATGCTTGAACCAAAATAGAAAAAAAAACAAGCTAAGTCAATTAACTGTCTTGCATTAGTTTGCTATGCTACAGTTAAACCATACTACAAACACATCCATTTTAATTTCTTTTT
This sequence comes from Cacajao melanocephalus, assembly GCA_963573385.1. Classification (NCBI taxonomy): domain Eukaryota; kingdom Metazoa; phylum Chordata; class Mammalia; order Primates; family Pitheciidae; genus Cacajao; species Cacajao melanocephalus. The sequence continues at coordinate 10,312 of CAUYLG010045639.1, read as the reverse complement.
TTGAGACAGAGTCTCGCTCTGTCACCAGGCTGGAGTACAGTGGCTCGATCTTGGCTCACTGCAATCTCCATCTCCTAGGTTCAAGCAATTCTTCTGTTTCAGCCTCCCAACTAGCTGGGACTACAGGCATGCAATCATATGCCCAGCTAATTTTTGTATTTTTAGTAGAGACGGGGTTTCACCATGTTGGCTAGGATGGTCTCGATCTCTTGACCTTGTGATCCACCCACTTTGGCCTCCCAAAGTGCTGGGATTACAGGCGTTGTTAGCCACTGTACCTGTCCTTTTTTGGTTTTTTTTTTGAGACAGCATCTCACTCTGTTGCCCAGACCAGAATGCAGCGGAGCGATCTCATCTCACTGCAACCTCTGCCTCCTGGGTTCAAATGATTCTCGTGCCTCAGCCTCCCAAGTAGCTGGGATCACTGGCGTGCACCACCATCCCTGGCTAATTTTTGTATTTTTTGTAGAAATGAGGTTTCACCATCTTGGCAAGTCTTGTCTGGAACTCCTGACCCCAGGTGATCCACCCGCCTTGACTTCCCAAAGTGCTGGGATTACAGGCATGAGCCACCATACCCAGCCAGCATACCCATTTTAAAATTGGCAGGTAAATCATTGAATTAAAAGTATTATTAATGTAATTCTCAAAGCAAAATAGAAAACATGATCTATCAAACTAAAACCATAGATTCTGCTGTAATTTTGAATATCTTAAGTAAATTACCTGGTGTGTTTTAATAGCTTTCCACTTAAGGGTTAAAATTCTAAGGGTTTATAATGTTTTGGAACTTCATACAATGTGTTTGCTTGGAATGAAAACTCCTGGATGACAAGATTATAAGTTCTATAAGTTTGTGCAGAATTCTTTTGACACGTAAATTTTAAACAAAACTTTTGCATGATTTCATTATTCCTACCTTCTAAACATTTAGAGATTTTCTCCAGTCGGACTAGCATGTGAAAGTAAGAAAAAAAATCAGACATACAAATATTAATATGTGCATAATATATGAGTTGATGAATTTAAAAATAGGTAAAACAGTCCAACCTGAAGTTACATCAGAACTCCTGCTACTCTTTTTGTCCTCGACAATTTCATAAAATGGACCAATGACACGCAGCAATTCTTCAACTTTCTCAGTCATTGGCATAGTTTCAATAATCTGTAACCAAAAGAAACAAATATTGTGAAATCACAAACTCTTTTTCTTTTTTTTTTTGAGACGGAGTCTCGCTCTATCACCAGGCTGGAGTGTAGTAACACAATCTCGGCTCACTGCAACCTCCATCTCCCGGGTTCAAGTGACTCCCCTGACTCAGCCTCCCGAGTAGCTGGGACTACAGGTGTGTGCCCCCACGCCCGGCTAATTTTTTGTATTTTAGTAGAGACAGGGTTTTACCATGTTGGTCAAGATGGTCTCGATCTCCTGACCTCATGATCTGCCTACTTTGGCCTCCCAAGTGCTGGGATTACAAGCATGAGCCACTGTGCCCAGCCACAAACTCTTAATTTGATTTCTAGTAGTATCAAATAACCTATTTCCAATTTATCAATCATTTTAAGATTTGAAGTTCATAATAGACTCCCTAAAGGATCTACATTAATTACATACTTAATGTACACACACTCTGGGCCAGTGAGGTGGTGGCTCAGGCGTGTAATTCCAGCACTCTGGGAGGCCAAAGCAAGAGGAGGATGGCTTGAGCCCAGGAGTTCAATACTTGCCTGGGCAACACAGTAAGACCCCATCTCTACCAAAAATTTTTTTTTAATTAGCCAGACGTGGTGGTACACACCTGTAGTCCCAACTATTTGAGAGGCTGAGGTAGGCTGGGCGTTGTGGCTCACGCCTGTAATCCTAGCACTTTGGGAGGCCGAGGTGGGTGGATCACCTGAGGTCAGGAGTTCAAGACCAGCCTGGCCATCATGGTGAAATCCCATCTTTAAAAAAAAAAAAAAAAAAAAAAGAGAGAGAGAGAGGCTGAGGTGGAAGAATCTCTGGAGCCCAGGAGGTTGACGCTGTAGTGAGCCACGATCGCACCACACTGCACTCCAGTCTAGGTGACAAAGTCAGATCTTGCCTCCAAAAAAAAAAAACAGAAAAAAAAAACAAAAACAACAACAAAAACTAAATAGGGTTAGAGTAAAATAATGATATCTGTTCTTTAACACTAAGGTAGGGTAGTATTTCTAACAGGACACGAAAGTAAAGTAGGAAACGGTAATCACTTTCAGACACCTTCATAAATAGGGGCCAATTTAGAATCATCAAATTTAAAGAGCAAGGTAAATTAACTGAAAAGGTATTCAACTAAACAGCCATCAATTGGTGACTGGACAGAGAAATTAAAGTACCTCTAGATTTGAAATATTTTGCAGATATTAAAAAGAATAAAGTCAGCTCTGTATGTGCTAATCAAAGTATGTTTAATGTTTAATATGTTTAATACCAGGGGCCAGGCGTGGTGGCTTACCCTCGTAATCCCAGCACTTTGGGAGGCCAAGGCACGAAGATCACCTGAGGTCAGGAGTTTGAGACCAGCCTGGCCAACATGGTGAAACCCATCTTTACTAAAAATACAAATATTAGCCAGGCATGGTAGCATACGCCTGTGATCCCAGCTACTCGGGAGACTAAGGAAGGAGAATTGCTTGAACCTGGGAGGTGGAGGTTGCAGTGAGCCAAGATCATGCCACTGCACTCCAGCCTAGGCAACAGAGTGAGACTCTGTCTCAAAAAAAAAGATACCAGGACTGCGTTCTTTCTTTTTTTTTGAGACAGAGTCTCACTCCATCATCCGGGCTGTAGTGCAACGGCACGACCTTGGCTCACTGCAACCTCCACCAACTGGGTTCAAGCGATTCTCGTGCCTCGGCCTCCCAAGTAGCTGGGATCACAGGCATGCACCACCATGTCCAGCTAATTTTTGTATTTTTAGTAAAGCCAGGGTTTTGCCATGTTGGACAGGCGGGTCCCAAACTCCTGGCCACAAGTGATTTGCCCACCTCGGCCTCTCAAAGTGCTGGGGTTACAGGTGTAAGCCAACACGCCCAGCCAAAACCCTAAAATTCTTGTTCAAACAACATGCTTTTATTTCTAAACCAGATACAAAATGGATCATCAGTGGTCTATGGTGGTCAGAAACTCTGATATGATTTTGATCTGAGACATGCTCATCTATACCTCTACCCACTGTGTTATATGTGTAGGAGGAGGTTGTTGAGAGAGAATGAACTCTATTAATAATAACTGGTTCTAGTGATTATCATTTAACTTTATAGCTTGTAGTAAATTATCTAATTGCTGCTCCTATGAATGTACTGTGAAAGGAAAGCTTTAATCACAAGGAAACATTTGTTATGAGGCTAGGGCCGTGTGGAGGAACGTTTTAGGGTTTATTATAAATATCCAAGTTGTTACATATTTGAATTATAATAATAATTCTGAGAATCAGATTCAAAACAAAAGAAATGTTTACTTTAATGTGACCAAAGTCACAACTAATAAATGGCAGAGAAATAATTCAAACATAATCAGTGCCCTTTATACTATCCCACACTGCCGTAATATAAAGACTTCAGTTAGTAGAATCTAGTAAGACAACTACATACCACATCCTGACCACCAAGCTACATCTGTATTTCTCAAGGCTTATTAAAAGATCTCTTTCTTAACTTTGTCCTTATTTTTAAGGCTACTAAATTTAGCATTTGGGTTTCTCATGCTCCACAGGGTAAGAGTAAACTGTGGACTTCAAATGTCAGAACACAATAAAAGGAGTATTAACTGAGTATTCATTCTCTCAACAAAGCAGAATTGCAGTAGTTAATACAGTGAAGACACAGTAGCCAAAACAAGACACATCCAAAATTGACAAGGTTATTTTCTTTGTTTTTCCTTTTTTGAGGCGGAGTCTTTTCTGTTGCCTGGCTGGAGTGAAGTGGCACAATCTCAGCTCACTGCAACCTCCACCTCCCAGGTTCAAGGAATTCTCCAGCCTCAGCCTCCCAAGTAGCTGGAACTACAGGCGTGTGCCACCACGCCCAGCTAATTTTTATATTTTTACAAAATACAGAGATGGGGTTTCACCATGTTGGCCAGGATGGTCTCGATCTCTTGACCTTGTGATCTGCCTGCCTTGGCCTCTCAGAGTGCTGGGATTACAGGTGTGAGCCACTGAACCCGGCCATTTTTAAAAAATTTTTATTTTATATTCAGAGGGTATATGTGCAGGTTTGTTACAAGGGTGTGATACTGAAGTTTGGCTTCTATTGATCCAGTCACCCATACAGTGAACACAGTACTCAATAGGAATTTTTCAGCTCTTGCTCCACCCTTTTGAAGAAGTTATTCTCTGAGGAAGAAACTTTAAACATACACAAACCAAGAAAGATTTCAGCCATTTACAAAATTATCTCCCTGACACCAATGTTGAAATATAAGAAATGGTGCAAGTGTACACACAAGATATAGAACACACACACACACACACACACACACACACACGCAGACACGGGCAAATCTCAGTCAGGTAACTACTCCTTACCCTCAGAGAAGATTTTATCTAAACCAAGCTTGTCCAGCCCGCAGTCCTCAGGCTGCATTAGACCTAAGACGGCTTTAAATACCCAACACAAATTTGTAAACTTGTTTTTTTTGAGACAGGGTCTTACTCTGTTGCACAGGCTGGCGTGCAGTGCACAATCTTGGCTTGTTGCAGCCTCTGCCTTTGGGGTTCAAGCAATTCCATCTCCGCCGCACAAGCAGCTGGGACTACAGGCATGTGCCACCGTGATCGGCTAATTTTTTTGTATTTTTAGTAGAGTCGGGGTTTCCCCACGTTGCCCAGGCTGGTCTGGAACTCCTGACCCCAAGCGATCCACCCACCTCGTTCTCCCAAAGTGCTGGGATTACAGGCATGAGCCATTGCACCCGGCCCAAATTCATAAACTTTCTTAAAACATAATGATTTTTTTGTGATTTTTTTTTTTTTTTTTAGCTCATCAGCTATGATTAGTGTCAGTGTATTTTATGTGTGGACCAAAACAATTCTTCTTCCAATGTGGCTCAGAGAAGCCAAAAGATTAGACATCTCTGATCTAAAGTTATAAATTAACTAAGCTAACTCAATATATTATAACTCATCCAAAAGAAGAATGTTTTGACAGAAATACCTGGTAAGCTGCATGGACTCCAGAAAAGCAGCACAATAATTTTTCTAGGTTTATCCAGCACTCTTCCTCAGTGAGAGACATCATTTCTAGATGATGAAAATATACTGGAAAGGTGCAGATATACTCTATGAAATCAAAGACTAAATTCCTCAGGCTTTTGATCCAAAATGACCACAACCCTTAAAGCCATCCAGATCCCAATGCTCTACTCTCTGTTCAACGGAATCACTAATTCAGGCTCCCAAGTGCTTCTAACCTTTAGAAGAGTCACCTATATATCAATTCTGAGTATGCTGATCACTAGAAAAGTCTATCACCCACTCTAAGTTAAGAAACTGGCATTCATTTTTTCCTTCCATCTGCAAAAGATGTTTACTATGAGTGAAACCTTAAAACAAAAGCCAACCCTCAGTACTCAGAGAAAGTTAGTGGTTCTAGACTTGCTGAATTATGGACTAGACCCTTGGCCATGGCAACTTTCAGATTCCATCTTTATTTACTTATTTTCTGAGACAGAGTTTCACTCTGTTGCTCAGGCTGGAGTGCAATGGCGTGATCTTGGCTCACTGCAACCTCCGCCTCCCGGATTCAAGTGATTCTTCTGTCTCAGCCTCTGGAGTAGCTGGAATTACAGGTGCCCACCACCACGCCCAGCTAATTTTTTGTATTTTTACTAGAGACAGAGTTTCACCATGTTGACCAGGACGGTCTTGAACTGCCGACCTCAGGTGATCCCCCTGTCTCGGCCTCCCAAAGCAATAGGATTACAGGCAGGAGCCACCTCACCTAGCCGAGGTTCCATCTTTAATGAGACCATCCTCTAATCCTCCCTCTATTATAGTGATTATCTCAATCTCTTAGAAATCCTGAAATAGTTAGTCTGGGGTCATCCTGGGGCATTTCTATTTTTTCACAAGATCCCCTAGTGATTCTAATGTGTAGCCAAGGTTGAGTATACTGATCTCTCTTTAAATTCAACAGACATAGGCACATTTAGTCCCAGCTACTCAGGAAGCTGAGGCTCAAGAATAGCTTAAACCCAGGAGACAATTTATAATGTTAGCTGAATACTCTGGAAATCCCCAGAAGATAGCCTAAATTTGTACCAAACAAAAAAATATATATATAGAATTTTATACTTCCCTCTGATTAGGAATCAAAATAAACCTTACTGAATGAAACACGGATTTCCCTCTCCCCTCGAACCACATGACTCTCCCTGAAAGCTAAAATCCTATTACATTATTTTATAATAATGTTTTATTCCATCAACTTTTTCAGTGACATTTTATGGGACACTTTATAAATTATGAAAAGCAATTTTCTAAAAAACATCCTATTATGTTAAAAGAATTTTTATTTTTTTATTTGTTTTTGAAACACAGTCTTGTTCTGTTCCCCAGGCTGGAGTGCAGTGGCACAATCTCGACTCACTGCAACCTCCGCCTCCCGGGTTCAAGCGATTCTCCTGCCTCAGCCTCCCCAGTAGCTGGGATTATAGGCACACGCCACCATGCCTGCCCAAATTTTTTGTATTTTTAGTAGACACAGGGTTTTGCCATGTTTGGCCAGGCTGGTCTTGAACTCCTGACCTCAAGTGATCCACCCACCTTGGCCTCCCAAAGGGCTAGGATTATAGGCATGAGCCATCACAGCTGGTGTTAAAAGAATTTTTTATTCTTTTAAATTGGGACAATTTATAAATTATGATAAGTCACTTTCTACAAAACATCATTCATTATAAAATATAAGTTAAATTAATAAGGTTGCTGAAACCTCTGACAGCAAACACATAAAATGAGATTTATACTGCAAAGAATAATGACAGGCAGGGCACAGCGTAATCCCAGCACTTTGGGAGGCCAAAGCAAGTGGATCGCCTGAGGTCAGGATTTCGAGACCAGCCTGGACAACACGGTGAAACCCCATTTCTACTAAAAATACTAAAAATTAGCTGGATGTGGTGACATGCATCTGTAGTTCCAGCTACTTGAGAGGCTGAGGCTCAAGAATTGCTTGAACCCAGGACGCAGAGGTTGCAGTGGGCTAAGATCACACCACTGCACTCCAGCTTGGGCTACAGAACCAGACCCCAGATCCTGTCTCAAAAAAAAAAAAAAAGAGTAATGACAAAGAGCAATACTATAGTAACTGGTGAATTATATTTAAGGAGATAATTTAACAAGTGCTTCAGTTAGTAAATTATTGCAACTAGAGTAAGTCCCAAATTCACTAATCAGATCTTTGGGATAATGTACTATCTTGCAAAATTATTTAGAAGCATGCAATTTTTTTTTTATTGATAGCCATAAAGCTAAACTCTAAAAATAATTCAAAAGAGTAATCACATTTTCAATTTACGGATATCTTGATATTTTTAGGTTTATCTCTAAAACTGTACCATAAACTTTGTCATATTCACAATATACAATGAAATTTTTAAGTGTGAATGACAAGATTAAATTATTTTCATTACAGAAGGAGTTACAGGCATTTTAGCAGCAATATAGTTTTAATCTTTCTGGGGAAAAAGGCAGAATACACATTGCTTCATCGTCCTCCCACTTTAACCAGTGGCTATACCACCGATTAACACAATCGAATAGAAAAAATTGGCAAATTTTACTTAATGTGTCACTTCAACTTTATATTATAGAAGTATGTCCTAAAAATTATAAATACACTTAAGGTTAAAAAAAAAAGTGAGACAGAAATAGTTATGAAACCAAAAGGCTTTAGATGATCTTTCTTGTCTGCTTTTGAAAGATCTATTTGTTATGGAGTTATTGACGTAGTTAATAGCAAAAGGAACTTAAACCCTGCCCTCTATTACAAAGTCCACCAAATAAAAACTGCAAGAATGCAACAAAGGGCACAACTATGAGCAGTGTGGAAGAAATTTAAAAAGAAAAACAACAAAAAACTAGTCTAAATCTAGTAACAACAAATAAAAATTACTATAGAGATTAATACTATCAAACCATATGGCAAAAAATTATTCCTTTTTACAGATTATGTTCAAAGATAATTTACTTAAGATTATCAAACACAGATTTCACAACTTCTGATCCATGTCTAACATAAAAATGGTTCTTTTATAAACAGTCTCGCCAGGCACACTGGCTTACACCTGTAATCCCAGCACTTTGGGAGGCTGAGGTGGGTGGATTACCTGAGGTCAGGAGTTTGAGACCAGCCTGGCCAACATGGCAAAACCCCACTGTACTAAAAATACAAAAATAAGCCAGGCGTGGTGGCATGCACCTGCAATCCCAGCTACTTGGGAGACTGAGGCAGGAGAATCTCTTGAACCCGGGAGACAGAGGTTGCAGTCACCTGAGATCATGCTACTGCACTCCAGCCTGGGCAACAGAGCAAGACTCTGTCTCAAACAAACAAACAAAAGTCTCTATGATCATATTTAAAATTCATGATTTCTTCATACACTTATGATCAAAAGAATGCCTTTGACCAAAAAAAAAAAGCAAAAAAAAAAAAAAAAAAAAGAATGCCTTTGACACACTTAAAAGAGCTAGTTAATAATGAACACCCCTCCTTACTAGTTAGCAGAGAACTTGAAAACTTCTGTATCTTATTCTGCTTCTGAAGGAAAGCAGAAAAATGTGACTTCTTACAGAGAAGTCCAGTGATGAGAATAACGGCCTCAATTTATGAGTGAAAACGTACATGAGAACATTGTTGAACTAAGTAAAAAGTTCCAAAGCAGAAATACTTTGAAGAGAGTCCAGGTACTTTCCAGACTCCTGAGTAAGGGACTTTAATATTTTCAAAGATTACTATTTCTACACTTTCTCCAGAAGTTGACTATAGAGAAAGATTGTGAAGATTAAAAAACAAAAAAAAACAGGCTGGGCACAGTGGCTCATGCCTGTAATCCCAGCATTTTGGGAGACTGAGGCAGGTGGATCACTTGAGGTCAGAAGCTCAAGACCAGCCTGGACAACATGGCGAAACCACATCTCTACTAAAAATCCAAACATTAGCTGGGCATGGTGGTTTGCTCCTATAGTCCTAACTACTCAGGAGGCTAAGGCAGGAGAATCGTTTGAACCTGGGAGGCGGAGGTTGCAGTGAGCCAAGATTGCGCCACTGTACTTCAGCCTGGGCAACAGATTTGAGACTCCGTCTCAAAACAAAAACAAAAGCAAAATAATACATCACGGCCGGGTGAGGTGGCTCACACCTGTAATCCCAGCACTTTGGGAAGCCGATGGGGGTGGATCACAAGGTCAGGAGTTCGAGACCAGCCTGGCCAATATGGCAAAATCCTGTCTCTATTAAAAATACAAAATATAGCCGGGCATGGTGGTGTGTGCCTATAGTCCCAGCTACTCAGGAGGCTGAGGCAGAAGAATCGTTTGAACCAAGGAAACGGAAGTTGCAGTGAGCCAAGATCGCACCACCGCACTCCAGCCTGGACAACAGAGTAAGACTCTGTCTCAAAAAAAAATAAATAGCCCCAGTGCCCACCCAGTTGGCCCGGCCCAGCCATGATCAAGGTGATCCTAATCTTCAACAACCATGGGAAGCCGAGGCTCTCCAAGTTCTACCAGCCCTACAGTGAAGACACACAACAGCAAATCATCAGGGAGACTTTCCATTTGGTATCTAAGAGAGATGAAAATGTTTGTAATTTCCTAGAAGGAGGATTATTAATTGGAGGATCCGACAACAAACTGACTTATAGACATTATGCAACGTTATGTTTTGTCTTATGTGTGGATTCTTCAGAAAGCGAACTTGGCATTTTCGACCTAATTCAAGTATTTGTGGAAACATTAGACAAATGTTTTGAAAATGTCTGTGAACTGGATTTGATTTTCCATGTAGACAAGGTTCACAATATTCTTGCAGAAATGGTGATGGGGGGAATGGTATTGGAGACAAACATGAATGAGATTGTTACACAAATTGATGCACAAAATAAGCTGGAAAAATCTGAGGCTGGCTTAGCGGGAACTCCAGCCCGTGATGTATCAGCTGTAAAGAATATGAATCTTCCTGAGATCCCAAGAAATATTAACATTGGTGACATCAGTATAAAAGTGCCAAACCTGCCCTCTTTTAAATAAAAATTTTTAAAGGCTACTCCCAGGTAAAATCCAGGGGGAAA